>JAEMWC010000012.1:2345000-2380000 GCA_016490735.1 Pachyseris speciosa | reverse complement strand
AACTTGTGGAACGTGTGAGCGATTGCATAAAGAGTGCTTGAACCGAGCAGTGATAATGTAAATGGTTTACGGAAAGGTTCTCAGAGAAAGTTCAGAATTGCAAGAAAATAGCAATTGGTTTCGCCTCCGTTTATTCAATCGACCGGCTGGCGTTCTTTTCCGTCTAACAACATTTCTTCTCTCTTTATTAAACTATGCACGTGTTATAGATGGCCGACTTTATTAGTAATATTTATACTATTGCTGGCCTGACAAACATGAGATGGGGATACATTTTACAAAATGCCACTGAATGATGGGGTGCTCTGTCCGTCTTCAGTGGAAAGAAAAATAATCACTATGTGGGCCTGTTCTCGCATTCTCCGTTGCAGGGCAATCTTTGCTGGTCCAAAAGTTGATACTCTCCAAAGCAAAATATTGTGAAGAAAATTTTGCAAAACCATAAAATGCAGAGGTCTGAGGTTAATGAAGTGTTTCACTTGCACGATGTTCTCGTAAGAAAGAGTACTTATTAGTTTGGGAGTCTGAAGTTTTGTCGTCGAAACTTCATTCTTAATTCAAAATCACGGTCAGAACCTTTGCGGATAACTCGAGTTTGAGAGCCTTGATCCGAAACCAGCTTTCCTGTAGAGTCCTCGTAAGGCGTCACAGCACAACTATTGATTGTTGATCCGCTGTCATCGATGGCATCGACCTCCGATGTAAAATCTAATGGCTTGCGATCGTCAGTTGAATAATTTCTCAGTACAGTTTCCATCTACTAGCTCCTTCTTTGTCATCGGCTCCGCTCTTTCTCTTGGGAGCACGCGCTCGACTTGCTTGTGCTGGAGTACGATTCGCTCGGCCGATGAACCCTTTTCTCCGAGCCATTTGAGAGCACAAATATAGGTATTCCTAGTAATGTTTTCCCCGTTAAGAACTCCCGCGAACAAGCCACTAGCCAGCGTTTGCACTTTGCTATGTCTTGCAAGCGTCGTTTTCAGCAAAAACGGTATGAAGACTTTCATTCTTCTAGCCTGCATACAGGCTCTTCATTTGGGCAATTCAGAGACGTTTTTTGGTTCGATTTTGCTTTTGAATCGAGCGCGTTCTCGATTTTGCTTTCGAATGGCGTGCGGTCTCGATTTGCGTGGTCAAAGGAAGCAAGGAAGAGCCTGTATGCAGGCTGTCTCGGAGTGATTTTGGCCATTTTTGAGGATATCTGGAGTCAGTTTAGCATTCATCCCAACAGCAGTGCTTGGTAGTAACTATGAATCTTCCTTCTTGAATACTAAAGGCCCGGCCAAACGAGTGCAACATCATCCAACATTGTTGAATCCAACATTGTTGGACGATGTTGCACAGTGTTGAACGAGGTGGCCAAACGAATGCAACATGTTGGATTCAACACTTGGTTTCAAGCGTTTGGGACCAAAATTTACCAAGACTCGTGCCATATTGTCTTCGTTAGCCCAGAAAATGCTGCGAGACCGATAACTGTACATAAAGCCTGGTTTTCACTAGCGACTCGAGCACAAGAGCGCTCATTTCACTCTGAAAATGGGCTTAACGCAAGCATAAGCATAAGAGCAAGGATCAATTTTTTTCCTTTTCCTTGTGCTTGCGCTTATGCTTGCGTTCGCTTGCGTAGTGTTTGTTTTCACTTAGCATGAGCTACTTATGCTTGCGCTTGTGCTTGCGTCGCTAGTGAAAACCAGGCTTAAGTCTTTCGACCTCCGTGTAAGACAATCTTCTCGCTTTCGCTTGCCTATAGTTTCAGCTACTCCTTTTCCCTTTCGCTTTCTTTTTGAAGAGAGATCGCTTGTGTTAGAGCTCTCTTCGTCGAGACATCGAAAACTTTGCTCGTTCGTGATACTGTATCTTGAACACTCACGCGGCAACGCAAAGTCAGCTTAGTGGGCATGCGCGCGTTCAACATTATTGAAAACAGTGGCCAAACGAATGCAACATTATTGTTCACACCTGAGAACAAAAGAAATGTTGGATGATGTTGAAGACGATGTTTGATGGATATCAAACTTCGTCCAACATCATCCAACATCGTGCAACATGGTGGTCAAACGAGTGCAACATGTTGGATGCAACGATGTTGCGTCAACATGTTGGATCCGTTTGGCCGGGCCTTAACTCTGAGATTTAACCTAGTTTTTCACTTTTTTTTTTTCGCTACAGCCCTCCTCACTCATACATTCCCTTCTATCGCATCTCAATGTTTGTCTGAGTCAGGCGGGGGGTCGTATCTATCAAAATCTATTTTTAGTTATAGTGCAGAGCGCTATTAAGCGGTTTTAGGCATCATCACGGCGACACATGGCGACACGTCATGTCAAATTATGAAAACAAACATGTAGAAAACCGGTTTGCCGAGATACCTTATTTCAATATTGCATAGAAGTGAGGTTCTCAACTGCCGTGACTAGAGGTTGTTATTTTTAGCGTCTCCATTCACTTTGCGTTTAGCGGGTCAACCGCCAGCCTCGCTAAGAAAAATAAAACCTCTGGCACCCAGGGAACAGCTGGGAGGTATATTTATTTAAATCTTATGTTTAGCACTTTTGGACCCTTGGGAATTAGCGCTCTATAATAATAGCAGTGGTTATCATTATCATTTCTCATTATCATAATCATTATCATTATCATTATCATTATCATTATCAGTATCATCATTGTCATTGTCATTGTCATTATCATTGTCATTTTCATTGTCATTATCATTAAGTTTCTCACGGTACAGGTTGTTGCTGTACTGGCTGGTAAATCCACTAGGCGGACTACAGCCAATCCTCTGAGCCTAGCAAATTAGGAATCTTCACAAGATATATGTGGAAGCCAGGACTGCCGTCTTTTGCAGGCTGTTACTGCGACAATCGGTCTCGATGGCTGTCTTTAAGGGCGTCATTATCATTATCATTATCATTATTATCATTTATGCTTGTCTCTTTACAACGAAATGCCTCATTGTGGACAGTCACAAACTTGAAACCTTTATTTTTCCAAGTGAATGGAAGATAGCTTGGCTTGGGCTCTGCTATTCTTACTCTGTGGAATTTGCAGCTATTCAGTGACAACTTTCTGAGTGGATGTCTTTGTTTCTAGGGACCTCGGGGAAACAAAGGAGCCGCAGGTCCTGATGGAGATCCGGGGCAAAATGTGAGTTGTTCTTCCTGTTTTGTTTGTTAGAACCGGTCTCAAACAGAGTTAGTTTACAAAAGGAGTTCACCAATTTGCAGGACAACGCCTTTATATTAATTTTGTTAACATCAACAGATACCCATTTCAGAATATTTTTTGCTGCTGCATTTTTGGAATTGTTATAGAAACATGCTGTCCTTAGAAGAGAGATTGCGTGACGATTCAAATTGAAGGTCTGCGTGGGAGGCTATGTTGTCCTTAAAATAAATTTAAAATATGGTCCATTGCATTGAGAAACTAACTGGTCTGATTGGCGGGTTGTAAAGCATTTGAAAGCGCTTAACGTGATTAATATCCCAATAGCTACTTGAATCCTTACGTGTACCGTAAACTTTCGCTTATAAGCACTGGGCTTATACAATTTCGGTACTGCTTTAAATTTAGCTTTAAATCAACTTCATTTCAATACAGAACACTGAACAGTTACTAGAGGGGAGCTTATATCCGGGGGGGGGGGCTTATAATCGGATGTATTTTTTTCGTTACAGGTAGGTGGGCCTAAAACCGGGAGAGCTTATAAGTGGGGAGGGGGGGGGGGGGGGAGGCTTATAAGCGGAAGTTTACGGTAGTGGATTTTGTTCCAAACTGTTACCAACTTTACTGTGGGAGTGCCTAATGCTTCTACGTTTTTGTTTTCTCTGTACCGTGTAAAAATATATGTAGATGTCTTTTTCTGATATTCTTACAATAAACCATATACGTATTCTTGGTATTGAACTGGATCTAGCACCAAGTCGAGGCTCTTGCGGGGAAATACATTTACATGTGAAAAGATTCCCCCGTTTAAGCCTGGTGTGCACGCTAGTTCCAGCTCATTAAAAAAGAAAGATTCCCCCGTTTAAGCCTGGTGTGCACAGATGCCACGCACCTCTCAGTAACCTCTTATTTCATTGGTTCTTATTACCACGCAGCTCCATTATTTCAGGGCTAGGGTCTATTGTTTCTGTTGTTTGTTTATTGTTTTCTCAGCCAATCCTGTGAATTGTTCCGAGAGCTGCGTGGCGCCTCGGTGTGCACGCTAGTTCCAGCTCATTAAAAAGCAAGATTCCCCCGTTTGAGCCTGGTGTGCACGCTAGTTCCAGCTCATTAAAAAAGAAAGATTCCCCGTTTAAGCCTCGTGTGCACGCTAATTCCAGCTCATTAAAAAGCAAGACTCCCCCGTTTAAGCCTCGTGTGCACGCTAGTTCCAGCTCATTGAAAAGAAAGATTCCCCCGTTTAAGCCTCGTGTGCACGCTAGTTCCAGCTCATCACGGAGAATACGAATAAAGTCCATTCATACTTGAGGTGGTAACCTGCAACTGTTGGTGGTTATTTGACAGGGTAACAACGGATCAGCCGGTACCCCTGGTGTTCCTGGACGTCCTGGTCTGAAGGTAAGTAGAGCAGGCGTTTAGCCAGAAATTGAAAACTGGGCGTCCAGCAGGCATGTTTTCCCATGAAATTATTAGAGATAGAGTGACTTTTCCTTGAATTTCTTCTAGAAGTGGGCGTCCACAGGACGCCTGGACACCCTTCTGGCTAAAACCTTGAAGTAGAGTGTAATTACGTGTGGGATACGCTGTCCCACAATGCATTGCAAACTTTGCAACCCGATGACAGTAGTGTGAGGTGCCACAGGCATCCCACACAAATGATTGGATATACTGTTTATGCTGTGAACAAACTGTTATCACTGAATCTACCCATTAGAGAGCTCAAGCAACGATGACGGCGACGCCAACGAAACCGTCAGTTCAAAACATAACTTCTCGCTTTGGAAACTCTTTCGCGATTGTTCCAATTTGTTTAACTTGGAAAATGTTGGCGAACTATCCAGGGAAGGAGAAAATTACTACGAACGGCGTTAAAGTAAGCGCACATGTTTTTAAAAAAACCTAACATTTGGGCATTTCACGTTGCTGCAGACGACGGCAAAGAAATGAATCAAAAATATGAAACGCACTTGCAGAGCGATTAGGATTAAACCTGCTGTCTTGTGGCGTTGTCGTTGTTGCTGTTGCCGTGCGCGTTGTTAAAGTTCCATATCATTCAGTTAAGGCGGCGAAGAGACCCCATCAGCAGCCATAAACACCCTGAGTTGCTAGTTATCTTCAGTGTTGTTGCTGGCTTTGACAGCCAGATTTTGACTGCTGATGACAGCTATGAGGCTTGAAAGAAAGGCTTGATTGCACAAAGAGTACACATGTTGGCAAATTAAATTATTCAGTTTTGAAATCTCACATGAGTTCTGATTGATTTTTAGGGAGAAAGTGGTGCCTCCGGAGACCCTGGTACCCAGGGAAACCGGGACAAGCTGGTCCCCCTGGGAGCAAGGGAGAAATTGGACCACCTGGTATCCAAGGCGAAAAGGTAACCTCAAATTGATGGAGCCTGTTACCCTTATGATCGTATTATGTGGTGGTTTGGAGTTTGCATGTGAAAACCTAAAACTGGACTATTTAAACCGGAAAGCTCTTCAATGGTACTTTCCTGGGAAGCGTTTCTGATTTTAAAGTACTTTATAAAATTTTAGTGTGAATTTTTATGACATTGTCGTCTGGCTTTTTTTCTCCATTTGTCTAGGGACGGCGTGGAACTGACGGTACTCCAGGAAAAACAGGTCTGCCAGGCATTCCGGTACGTTTAACCAGGGTCAAACGTAAAATAAGAAAAACCTTCTGTACTCTTCCGCAACTGATGCGCTTCATCAGCTTGGCTGGTTAAATTTAAAACAACGCAGGCACTTCCATCGCTACTGTATGTTTATAAATGCGTGAATGGAATTACTTCTCTTCAATTGGAATTATTAAGAAACAGCGAAGTACATAGATATGGCACACGTTGCAAAGATGATCTTAGACCTCCATCAGTAAAACGGAACTGGGGCAAACAAAGAACCTGTTACCATTCCTTTAAAGACTGGAGTACCTTGAACAGTGACTTGAGAAACTCTGACACCATAAGTCAGTTTAGAAGTAAATTTTTTTAATCTTTTCTAAGTATCTAAGTTATATAATTTAGTGTTTACTTTTGTATTATTAATATTTGTAATGTATACCGATTCTTAATAATTCCTTTTTTCGATCACGACCTCTCTGTATATCACCTACGGGTAGAGAGCTTTCCTACACAAGTATCATTATTATTATAAAGATCAGGTTTTTTTGTTGTGAGTCTACGAGTTTACCAATTCATTTTACTATTATGTTAGTAGAAAAGTTAGCTGGGTCGGTTTTTTGAGCGCCGACCAGTCTCCACACGCCTTGCTTTAAAAAGACCTCAAACCATTTTTAGTTAACCGTGAAATGATTTAGTAAGCATACAGACTCACGAATAATTTTGATTAGTATATACCACACAAGTGAATAGTGCTTTTCGCGCGCTCTGATTGGTTAACTTGGAGGTGAATAGCAAGTACTATTCACCTCCGAGAAGCCGGCGCGCGAGATTTTTCAATTTCCGACTGCTTGTCGGTTTATTGTCGCACATAAAGTAATGTTTTGGTCCGCTAATTATTCAGCTTGTGTGGTACATACTAAAACAAATGACAGTAATTAACAATTATTCACCTCAGTGTCGGTGAAAGTGGTGGATATTTACCTCACCGCTTAGCGGCTCGGTAAATATCCACCACTATTCACCTCCACTCCGGTGAATAATTGTTAACTACTGGCATTTTCGTGCATGGTGCGCGTTGTTTTGTTTTGTTTTCATGTTTAGGGAGACCAAGGACCTAAAGGACAGAAGGGGGAGGTGGGACCAGCAGGGGAGAAAGGTGACAAGGGATGGACTGGCGGACCGGGAGAAACTGGACCCCAGGGTGAACGGGTAAATATGCTCTACTGGTTATTACTATAAATCTGCTAGCGCTCTATCGTGAATGCCGTTCTCTGATTGGCTATGCTACTTGCTATCTATTCTGTGATAGATAGTGAGTAGCGGTTGTCAACACAAAATACCGGCCGCTTCTTCGCGTTTTCGACGTGTCTGCTAGGAGGATTTAGATAATTTACTTGTTAGTTTTGAACGACTAGTAGATTTATACTAAAACAATTAGATTATTCGCTTTCGATTTCTATGCGTAATAGCTGATTTGCACTGCGCCCGCATCAGCTGTCACGCAGTAGAAATCTCGAGCTCAGAATCTAGTTAATTATCAAAATCAGGCTCAAAAGGGAAAATTATGTGTTTTGTAAACCAGTGGAACCTAAACTATGTCCACGACTTTCAAGTATGCATGTCACAGTACAGAAAAAGATACATCTTTTTAGATCAGACCACAGTTTTGGGGCCAGTTTTCATGGCTGTGGGGTCCCTTATAAGCTTTTTGAAGTGTTGCTACACAGATGTTAAGTGCTCCTTGAACGCGACTAACTCAGCAGGACAACAACAAAAATTGTGAAAATTGTATTAACAATCACTGTATTATCTCGCAGGGTGAGACGGGTAGACCAGGAATGGATGGATCGGATGGGCCTCCAGGCCTTAGGGTGGGTACCTCGAGGCCGGATATAGTAGAGATGTCATATTTCGGCATCAAAGACACTCTGTGGGTGCTTTTTTCCGGGGGGGGGGTGGGTCTATTCCAGAATAGAAACACTCGCAGTAGAGGGTTGTATTGTTCTTTGGGTGCCTTTCTTTGTTTTCGGATTCAGTGGAATAGTATTCCATTGATCCTGTTCACGATAGGTTGTATTGAACAGAATCGATAGAATGATGTTCGCTTGGAATACGCATAATTTGCGTTGTTGTTGTTTTTTTTGGGGGGGGGGGGGGAGTGTTTTGGCGTGAAAATCGTTGCACCGGAAGTCAGGTTCAGACGCTCGGTTAAGTCAAACTGGAGTAATCACGACCAGAATTGCCCTAAATCAACTGTTCAGAGTGGTAGCATAGAGCCATCAAAGTGTACGTGTTGGAAACGGCTCATGGAAACCGAAGTTAGCCATCTTGAAGGCTCTTGCAATTTGAGAAGTTTTAGAACCTGTTAATCACGAATAATATTTGAGGTTGTTCGAGTCCCAATGTTAAATCGAAAACAAACGAAGTACATAGACAGTTGGTAAATGCATGTGTGTGTGCATCTTTATAGGGCGACCCTGGTGATCCTGGAGCACAGGGCAAACTAGGACGAAATGGCACATCGGTAAGACATTTTTGTTTGATTGTGAGATGACGATGATAATATATATATAACACAACTCTTAATTATAATAATTAATTATAATTTAATATAATTATTATAATTATATATTATAATCAGAGTTTATGGCGCATTTAAAGAAATCTCAATGCACTTACAATGTTATTATTATTAGTTCCACAAACGAACTGGGCAATCAAGAAGTGTTCAGTCTTGAGTATAGTTCCATATACAACTACATTTACGTTTCAGATTAATTTCCATTTACTTTGAAAAACTGCTCCGAACTGGGAAACAAATTTCAACTAGCTCAAATTTTTCTTAAATTACAAAAACACATGCAATTCCCTTTCCCAAAAGTAGGGACAGGGTAATCCCTCAAGAAAAACATAGGCCCTGTGTCCACTTAAAGGTCCTACGAACCCAGAACCCGAGGTCCTATGATGCTCAAATTACTTTGAAGCCTTCGAACAAAAACTTGAACCCACCGCATCTATGACTCAAACTTAACTTAATTGTCATCATCTTCATTTGGTTTATAGACATTTGTGCTGCCATCAGCTGATAACCAAATATCTAATCAAGGCAGGCAGCCAAGTGTGAAAAATATATCAAGTAATGCTCAATGTTCTTCAATTCTGTTTTGGTAGGGTGAACCTGGTAACAAAGGCCCTGACGGTGATACGGTTTGTATTTCTACTTGTTTTGTTCTGTTTCATTTTTTCTTTCAAATTAACTTTCTATTGTTATTCTTGTCAAAACTACACTCTAACGCAACATTTTTTTCGTTGGTTGCAGGGTGATGTTGGACCACAGGTAAGCAGAGTTAAATGCAGATCATTTACCGTATTTAACGACAATGCTCTTGGATAACTTGTTCACCGGTTGGGTAATCAGCCAAACCATCTAGTGAAGTTACACAACTGTTGACGGAGATGATGACTTCCGCTTGTGTTGTCGAAAGTCAGTCATATATCACCACAAACAGTCCTTCTCAGGACTGCAGGGCGATCATTTTTCAACATGTTATGGCATCACTGCTTGGTTAAAACCAGTAGTTCTCATCTAGGGTAATGGCATTTGGTAGTCAGACCGAGAGCTTATAAACTCCAGTTTTCCACTTCGCTTCGTATGGCCCTATAGCGTACTTCTTTGGAATCCATCTGTACAAACGTTTTCTTGTTTACTTCGTTGACTGAACGCGTATTATAAACTACGCTTTCCGCAGTAAAAATTGAATAAACCAGAGATGATTTTGGACCGCCATACGTAACTGTTTTCTGATTTTGTTTCTTTGTCCTTTCTTCTATAGGGCCTTGACGGATTGAAAGTAAGTAAAACCTTAGTAAAATAAAACTTAAATCGCTTTTTTCCCCATGGGTTTTTTTCCCTTTTTTTTTTGGAAAAAAACTAAGGCAATTTTTTCTCTTTAATTTTGTGGGGTTTGCTTTGACTGGGGACCCGTGTTTCTCCTAAGTCCCTTGATTGTGACAAATTCGAGTACTGTTAGTTGAAACATTAACCTCTCATCTGAGCCCGTTAACCAGACTGGCTCGGTTAGCGGGATGAATTTTATCATCTGTTCATTTGCCCGTTACCGAGATGAAATGGTGACGGGGCCACTCAGGTGTGAAATCTAACGAGCAAGTCTGGCAATACTTTTCGCTTTTATCGGTTCTAGAAACCTCAAAATCCTTTATCTTTCCTGTAACTATAGAAATAGGAAGAAAAAAAGAGGGAAACGCCAAATGCTGTCCGTTTTACTGACGAAAATCCATTGCATCATTTTCATCCTGGTAACCGGGCTGGAGTGTTGATATGGCAAAAATTTCTATTGGCATTTATTGGCAAACCCGGTCAATCAGGCTTATATGAAGAGGCCCTTAAAGTTTATTCACTGACGAGAAAGTTATTGAGGCGATACTCATTCTAATTCTGCAATTGTTTTTCAGGGTCCTCCCGGTCCACCTGGCCCTCCAGGACCTCCTGTAAGTGACGCACATTTGTGTTTGATCATTAGGGCTGCGACGATACATTTTCCCACGATACGATACGTATTTCGATGCAAGTGCCAAGATGCGATACACGAAACGATACACTTGCATGCGACAAGTGACCAACTAATCTCTCAAACTCATTAATGGCATCATTTTGTTCATTGCTTATGTAGAACATTTTATTGTATCGTAATACCGCGATATGCTGTTCAAATATCGATATTCGTATCGTGACAAAAAATATCGCGGTGTATCGTTGCAGCCCTGTTTTAATCATGCCATAATCTTGGACAGTGCTATTGTACAGTGTGCACGGTCGGTTTAGTTGGCTTTCACAACATTAAGGGGACGAGGGAGAATTTTCCAACAGTTCGTCCAAGGTTGTAGATCATGTGATTCAATAGTGTAACTAGATGGGTTTTGCGTCAGAATGAATGTATTCGCATCTGCCTTCTGTTCGCCAAGAAGCACTGATTGGTGTATGGTTTCTGTGCTGTTGTAAACATAGTGTGAATGGAGGTTTCCGAGACTAGCATTCCTACCGCTTCAAAGACTGGATGGACATACAAAGCCTTTTTCAAATTTGTTCTGGCGTAAAGTTTTGCCATTATAGAGTATATTAAATAACTTGTCAAGATACTTAGTAGAGGTTCCAAATAAGAAAATATTGAACCTTCAAATGAAAACAAAATCGAACTTCGTCCCTAAACAAAGCAGAAACGACTAAGCGAAATTGCTTTGCACACCACACTAGGAGTTATTGATGCTTTCATAGCTTTGATTTTCTTGCTAGATAATTAATTTAATTTGGTCTGATGGTGTCGTTAATTATTTTAACCACATATCTAGCATGCATTACTGCAAAGACGTTAAAGTGTTATGCAGTATTTTGTTGTTTTCAGGGTGAACCTGGCATGTCGGCGGTGGCAAGCGTAAGTGAAAACTTGTACTGCATATATCTGTTTCGTTTGATCTGCTGTTGATTCGATACACACTTGTAATTGTGACTTGTTTTTGACTCGTTTTCGTTTTTCGAGTGACGATGTCATGTTAATTATAGATCAATAATTAACGGTCACTTACTCTGTTTTAGTACTTGCAAGTAGGAAACATCGAGAAAGGCCCAGGATTCAGATTGTACTCAAGCAGTGGAGAGGTAAGAAAACTATTACCCAAACAAACACGCACATATCTGTGCGAAAGTTGAGTGGCAAGGTCTTAACAACCGAATTACGCAAAGTCTGCATAATCATGAAAGGAGCTTGTATCTCGGTTGACGTCGGTGTGAAATTCTGAAGGTTTTATGATTGTTCCCCTACTTTTTGATACTTCCATGAGATTTTACACGTACGCCCTGAGAGTAAACAATGTTTATTGCTAACGCTAATGTTGTAAGCTGTCCGCTATCCATCAACTGAAAGCCGCTGAGGAAAGATTGGCTTTAACATCAGAAACTATCGTAGAAGAAAAAAGATTCTTGTAATACCGACGTCATGGGCAACGCTTTATCAAGTAAATCATGGACAATTCTATTTTTTCATTGCTCATTTTGAGCAATGAAGCTGCCTTGTTTCTTGTTGTGTTCCTGAAAAATCGTTGGCTTTTGTTTATTAGTAACTGGATATTGCCAAAATTTGCTCCTTTTTAGATCGAAGGTTCTCCCTATATCAGGTTGGGGATTATTACTGGACGATCCTATTAGGAGTGAAGAGTGGCATCTTTTTGTTTTAGCCAAGAATCTTCTAGTGCTCTTTAACCTTAAATTGTTGTTTTATCGCAGGAAAAGCCCAGCCAAGACATCAAGGTAACAGCTCGTTAAAGAAAAAATTGTCAGCTTAAGCTTCTTTGTAACAAAACTTCAACTTCAGAAAGAGAGAGCCTGTAAACGGAATCTGTTTGTTTATATTCATGACGAAAATCAGCTTACCGCTACCGTTTGTGAGTTGATTTTATTTTTCACTGTTTTAGCCCGACGACATATTCAAGAGTTTAGACGAAAAAGAAAAAGAGATCGACTCCTTTATTACTCCTGATGGGACAAGGAAGTTCCCCGCAAAAACCTGTTATGATCTGTTCCTTGATCACCAAGAGTTTAAGAGCGGTAGGTTCTCTTTCCTCGCAGTGGGGAGTTTAAAGCAATGGCAACAAAGTGCGCTCGTTTTTTGAAAATTATTTGTGGATTATACACTTTCTTCCAAAATGGCGGCCAATTTATTATTCTTTTGTTTGCATGCCTCATTTCTAAATTCTTTTTTATTTTGTACATGATGACGAGGCAAAGAGGGCTAATAAACATGCGAACAAAAGAATAATAAATTGGCCGCCATTTTGGAATAAGGTGTATAAAATAGATAAGACCCTTCTCGGCTTGCTGTTATATCGGAAGTTATTATTCATCAGATTGTAACACTTTCCAAATACGGTCATGTTGCACTCGATATACGTCGCGTGCACTCGACAGATATCCTGCGATATACGTTATTTCGTGCGTCGCGGAGAAAAATGGCGGGGTTTTTTCCCTTCATTTTTTCTGCAATAAACTCAGTAAATCGCGCTTTGTTATCAGTGCGTTGAATAATAAAACAATTATCCTGCTCAATCTTGTGGAACATCCACTGATTTTAGCCAACTCGGCCTACGGCCTCGTCGGCTAAGTATCAGGCGATATTCCGCGCGATTTCGCAGGATAATTGTTAAATAGTACCGTGTGGGCTGAAAGTTTCCATATAAAATGGTCACACTTGAGATCCCTAACATAGACTCAGAAACTGAATTCTACCATTACATCGTCATAACAACAGTACTCGGAAGTAGCGCTCGAAAGTCTTTCTGTTTAAATGATTGCACTCCAGTGTTTCATCCACAAGCGCCAAATTTACCTGTGAGGCAAAGCGTTGACGCAAAATTACGTTTTGCTGATTTGCGCTCTCATTTGCCATTAGGTATGTACTGGATCGATCCTAACGGTGGAACAATTAAAGATGCTATTGAGGTGTACTGTGACAAGAGCAAGAAGTCGTCCTGTGTCTTACCCAAACATCCGCAGGTACTTCGCCTTGCTTTTTATATACTTATCCCTTAAAAAAGAATCGAAGTTGAAGTGGTAAGCAAAGTAATTCTGTAAACATTACTGCAAAGTACTTTTCAAAACCTTTCATTTGAGTGCGAACTTCAGAATTTCATCCACAGAATCACATTGTACCTTTCGTCTTTGAATGGTACACCACACACATTTAAAGAAATTCATTCACAGACTCTAAAGTTAGAACTTCTTTGTACAGCATAGTAAACAGCACCACAGGAAAGTACTGCTTAGTAGCTTTCTTTTGAATGGTCACACTTAATGATTTCATCTACAGACTCGAAAGTTAGAACTACTTTGTACAGCGTAATAAACAGCACCACAGAAGAGGTGTGCTTAACTTTTGAATGGTCGCACGTCCAATAGTATTTATTTGTCACAATTATATTAGTCTATGGTGTCTCAGAAAGGGTGGTGGTAGTAGTAGTAGTAGTAGTAGTAGTAGTAGTAGTAGTAGTAGTAGTAGTAGTAGTAGTGGTAGTGGTAGTGGTAGTGGTAGTGTAGTGGTAGTGGTAGTGGTAGTGGTAGTGGTAGTGGTAGTGGTAGTGGTAGTGGTAGGAGTAGTGGTAGTGGTAGTGGTAGTGGTAGTGGTAGTGGTAGGAGTAGTGGTAGTGGTAGTGGTAGTAGTGGTAGTAGTAGTAGTAGTAGTAGTAGTAGTAGTAGTAGTAGTAGTAGTAGTAGTAGTAGTAGTAGTAGTAGTAGTAGCAGTAGCAGCAGCTACTACTACTAGCTACTACTACTACTAGCTATCCATCGAGACGTGTTTTAAAAACAATTAATTACTTAACCAATTAAATTATCTAACTAAGTTTATTGTCTGTACAAGGCTATTACATAGGCTATAGCTATTACAAGGTTGTAAATACTCTTTATTACTTATGGCTACTTATCAATATTAATTAAATGCATGACTTAAAGAAACTAATAGTTGGCTGAATCTTAGCGCTCAAAGGCAAGCTGTTCCAGAGAACAGAGCCACGATATTGAAAACTTCGTTTGCCTGCTTCAGTACTCGATCTAGGAACGAAAAGGTTGTATTTTGAATTTCTTAGAATATGTGAGTGAACACTGAATGTAGTTTTTAGAAGACTGTTTAAACGAGTCGGAGCAACATTATGGACAATCTTAAACAAAATGATTGCTAGTTGCTTAGAACGCCTTCGCTCCAGGGAATCCCAACCGAGGTCACGGAGTAAAGTGGACGATCTAATATTTAAGTCAGAGAAAGTAATTAAGCGTGCAGCCCTATTTTGTAGTTTTTGGAGTCTCTCAGATTGACACACACCTATGCTGCCCCATACAGAGCTACAGTAACCAAAGTAAGGTCGGATGAGAGTTTTATAAATCATAACAAGAGTCTCACGGGGAACCAAGTTTCTAATATACGTCGATAGCCCCGAGGCCGGCGGATACCTTTTTGACAATGTTGTCAATGTGGGAGTTCCAAGATAAGTTCTCATCCAAATCAATACCAAGATACTTGTAGGTTTTAGCTCTTTCTTGATAGTTTAAGTTTGCCAATTTGTTATGGCTACCAATAATAGAATATTTGGTTTTTTTTTTTTTGACATTTAGACTAAATTTATTAGCTTGTAGCCAGGTCTTAATTACGGCTAAGTCACTATTTAATTTGTATTGTAAGTCAGCTGGATTATTTGAACTTAGAGTAAGACTTGTATCGTCAGCGTCTCCTGTGATCTCTGCACCATGAAAGCATCCGTCCAAGCAGGTTCTGATCCAGTGTTGAAGAACCCTGGAAACAAATGGCAATTACTGAAATAGTTAATAAACTAGTAATGAATCTGTCCTTGTGTTCTCACTGTCGTCGTGAATTTATTGTAGATCTCAGACCTTGTACTCAAAGTAGGGTACGAAAGCAAAGAGGATAAGTGGCTGAGCAAAGCATTCGTGGAGAGCGATGAGGTAATATAAGTAACTATACTCGGAGTAGAAGGTAATCATGTTTTTAAGGGGACCTATTCCGTTTCCGGAATGAACGGAATATTATTCCGGTCACCCTGCTACCGATAGCGGAATAAACAGAATGAACACAAAATGGCTTAATCGGGATACACAGAATATGCGTTTCGTTTTGAAACCTTTTGGCGGGAAATCGTGCGCGGCCCGCCAAGCCCCTGACGCGGCACCGGAATTCAGGTTCATACACTCGGCTAAGACTATTCTGCGCGCTGTTCTCAAGTCATTTCCGCCAAGCGTGTTCCGTTTTCAGAATATGCGTTTTATTTTTTTGTTGTTTTGTTTTGTTTTTTAAACCTTATGCCACGCATTCTCTCATTCGTAAACCGGTTAGGAATAAGAAAAATGCAACCAAAGATTGCCCTTTATACCTACCACTTCAGATCGGTCACCATTGCTTTAACCAACTGAGCTGACTGACTACAACATGGGCGTTGGCCTAAATCGCACAGCAGTCAACGACCTTTTTCTTTCAGTACTCATGTGTCCAAGGCTGGACACGGCTGATGGCCGGCAACTGAAGTGAAGATATCCGGCTATATGAAGCTTGAAAATGGCTTGAAAGGCAACAAGAGCCGGCTCGTTCAAAGCCTGAGCTTGGAGCCCAGACCAAATTATCGTTTGCTAACCTTCCAACACTTGTTTATAAACAGATTTTCTATCACCCGACGCAAATGGCGACTTGCTTACTGGTGTGTATATGTGTGTGTGCACGGGACGTGCAAGCCTTCTCTGCCCCGGGCATGAAGAGGATGAGTGAAAGTGTGTGTTTGTGTGTGCACAGGACGTCGGGGTGGGAAAGAGGGCGGAATTGGAGAGCAAAAACATCCTGCATTATGCCTTCTTTCCTTCATTCCAGGTTGAATACGATGCCCACTACACCCAGATCAATTTCCTGAGGACATTGAGCAACTTCGCCAACCAAAACGTCACGTACGCCTGCCGCAACTCCAAAGCCTGGGAAGACGGACAACACTCTATCAAGCTTATGGGATCCAACGAAATGGAGTATCACGCCAAATCTAAGATCTCCCTCCGGCCTAAAGTCGTTACCAACGAATGCAAGGTTAGTGGATTCCTTTTTTTTACCCTACCCTTCCCATTATTTGGTGGTCTTCAAGAATTGCTTTGTTTTTCTATCAAGACGTAAAAGCATTGGTGCACTTATTTGCCGTCCTCCACCTATTGCCTTTGTCCTCGTTTTTTTTTACTCCTGCTGTTGACGATTCTGTGGTGTTAACTTTGATGATGTGACCGATCGCCGCAGTTCAGAACGCTCCTAAAGCAGCAGCAAAAAGAAGTCTGAAAAATAAACATTGTGTGGGATTCGAACCCATGACCTCTGCGATACCGGTGGTGCTTTGTAGTTACTAACCCACCCTTCCTAGCATAAGTCTACCTGTTGATAGTCAAAAGGGAAATACACAAAGTCGTCATAATTGCTTTTCGAGGTGGGCAAGCACTTACCTCTCGTTGACGGAAAAGGTAGTGATGAACGTCTGACTGTAATGAAAGGAGGAGAGTTTTTTTTCCTGTCTTTTCACTATTACTATTATTTTGCGACAGAAACCCTGAGCTGCGATTGCGTAGTTACCTGCCATGACTTCCCAAAGTTACGACCGTTTCACCGGTGTCATGATACACAGCGAGTAGTGTCAGAAGTGTTTGAATTTGCAGTGCTTTCGGAAAGGCGTTTTCGGTGGTCAAGCTGCATTTTAGTACGATTTAAAATATCCTCTGTAAGCTGCCTTTAAACTGATTGCTATTTTAAAATGGGCGGTTATGGAAGAAGAGCGCATGGCACGTGATGCAAGTAGAATAAAGCACCTTTGACTCTCTTTAAGGGTCCCCTGAGGCAACTGTGGTTGCCGTCAGGATGAAAACTCGCCACAAAATTCCTATCGAATATCTCCTGCGTAACGTACGACCTAAAGTACATTACAAATTATAGGCTTACCATGAGGTGTTTTGTGATAATTACAGGGAACCACTGAATCGGACGAGTGGGGTAAAACAGTTTTAGAGATCGACACAAGAGAGAAGAGCAGGCTACCGATTCTGGATGTATCGGCCTATGACATTGGAGGAGAGGGCCAAGACTTTAAGCTTGAAATTGGACCGGCTTGTTTCCATCATATATAGAGAGAGGACCTTCCCTCCACAGTCCACTCCCCTGGGGAATCAGCGCGTTGTCACTTGTATATTGTTTTTAATATTAAAGTCGTTTGTTGACAATTGCGGTAAGCAGGTCAGTGCTTCTTTAGGATAGCTTTGTTAATCTGGCCTCCAATGGCCACCATGACAAAATTATTTTCTCGTCAAGGTTAAATAAAATGTTTTGCCTGTTTTCAATTGTTGCTTGGTTTTATTAGCATGTATCGATATATTTTTGGTTTGTGTTGTGTTTCTTTATACGGTAAATAAAACTGATGGCAAATTTGACAAGTTTGCTGCAGTAGAAACTGTTCTCGTTTGTTTGGACAGAATTAGGGTGATCTGGTATTGTTAGATCACGCAGACGAGCTTTTGATTTGTTAAACACTTCGAGATTATGTAATGTCAAAACAATAAAATTGGCTTGGTTAAATAACGTCCAGTTTCGTAGGTAGTGATTGGGACTGGGTCAAGTTGCTGCACAGGATACCCACATAAAATATTTGAAAATTGAAAGGAAATGCACGGAGACAATGGATGGAATAACCACTACCACCTTTTTTCCCCTTATACTTTCCCACAGCCCTTTCACGGCACCAAATATGTTACGATAAAATACACGATAATTAAAATAAGGACAATGCAGTCATTCCTCACGATATTATGCAGAAATGAGACTCCTCCATATTCTCAAACATTTTTGGATTTTAACCCTTAATTGGTGACATTGTTCGCGCTGAGGCAAGTTCTTTCAAACAAAACCTATAACCTTCCCATTTAAACATGCAGTAATAATAATAATAATCATCATCACTTCATTATAGTTTCAAATCTATCTAGCAAAGCACAGATGCCCTACGAATTGAGGAGACTAAATCAAATCAAGTACCCAGAGAAAAACCGTGGAAGGCGAGCGCTCTTACCACTATGCCAACCCTTTTTGTAGTCGCATATGCAAATTAGTGTGTTGAAAGTATATGCAAATGATGGTTTTTCCTGATAAAAATGATAAAAAAAACTTTTCTCCTATTCCAATAAGGTAAAAACACTACTTATTACTTCATTCAAAAAGGCGCAACTTCGATACCGTGATATTCCGAATTTAATTTCCTGCGGGACTTCGTTTCTTAAAGTCCGGAAAGCATTTTAGCAGCGCTAAACTATTTCGCATGCGCAATGTTCAGTAACACACTTTCTATTTTGAACAAATTTGGAGGGGAAAGAGTAGGAAATTTTCAAGATTAATAAATACATTGGGCTACTTTGCTTGAAAACCTACCACGAATAATGAGAAACAAACCCGAAAGATATTTTTGTGCGACCGATGATATGATGGTGCTGGTACATGGTGATGATGTAATGTAATGATGTGATGATGTAATGTAATGATGTGATGATGTAATGTAATGTAATGTGTATTTATATACGGCTCATATCACATAGTCTCATGGCGGTTTACAACACTGGCTGGGGGACTTTACCAGACTGCTTATAACGATGATGATGGTGGTGGTGGTGGTGGTGGTACATGGTGATGGTGTGATGATGATGGTGGTGGTGGTGGTAAATGGTGATGGTGTGATGGTGGTGGTGGTGGTACATGGTGGTGGTGGTGGTACATGGTGCGGTGGTGGTGGTGGTGGTATATGGTGATGGTGTGATGATGATGGTGGTGGTACATGGTGATGGTGTGATGATGGTGGTGGTGGGTGATGATGATGGCGGTGGTGGTACATGGTGATGGTGTGATGATGGTGATGGTGGTGGTAAATGGTGATGATGAGGGTGGTGGTGGTACTTGGTGATGGTGTCATGGTGGTGGTGGTGGTGGTACTTAGTGATGGTGTGATGATGATGATGGTGGTGGTGGTACATGGTGATGGTGTGATGATGGTGGTGGTACATGGTGATGATGGCGGTGGTGGTACATCGTGATGGTGTGATAAATGTGTGGTAAATGGTGATGATGATGATCATGATGACGACAATGACAGATGGGATCCATGATTATGGTCGTGGTGGTGTGGTTTATTCATTTATTTATTAAATGACTATCTGGTAAATTCGTGTATTCAAATTCAGTTGCCCGAGCGTGCTTCATATTCTTATTGTGCAAGCTGATGACGTAGCAGAGGGAATTTCTCTTTACACAATATTTAAACTACCGCGTTGAAAATGTTATAAAACAATTGGTTCATGCGTCAGCTGTGCGTTCATCGATATATGAAGCACTTGGGAAGTTTGTAGAGCACTCAAGAAGCTAGAGTTGCTCTCGGCTACGCCTCAAGCAACTCTTACGCGTGCTTCCAAAACCAAACTTCCCGCGTGTTTCATATCTCGATGAACGCGTGAACCAATTGTTAAATGAATATATGAAATTCATATATTTATTGTCGATCACGTGGAGAGTGGTCATGGTTCATGGTTCATTTATTTCACACTATTTACATAAAATTAACATAGAAAGAAAAGTATAGTTACTACAGATGATTACAAGATAAAATAATTACAGTACGGGTTATAAAATGTGTGTGGTGGTCAAAGTAGCGAAGGCTTTCTAGTTGACCACCACCTACTTTTAAGTAAAGGAAGAAATGACACTGAGCTTTACTGGGATATAGTAGGAAATAAAGGAAATATTTGTAGAGCCTAGGACTAATGCACAGGAGAAAATTTCATGTATAAAAATTAAGGTATGTTAGAGATATAATGAACCAAGCGAGAAATCTAAACAGGACAAGCTTAGCAAAAGAAAAACAAAAAAAAAACATACAAGCAAACAACCAACAACAACAACAAACAAAAAAAAAAGAAAAGAACAACACATCATCAGCAGCGACAACAAAGACAAAAATATAAGCAGACAAGTATTATTTTTTTAACTCTATTATTATTATTAGATAGTTACGTACTATACATTTGATCATTAAACAGAAAATCGCCAAATCTCTCACGAACGTTCGACAAAACTGACTACAATAAAAACGAAAACAATAAAGTTGTGTAACTCATTTGTATGTACAAAAAGTCATACAACTTATAATTTCAACAACAAATAATACAAACAAGACGCTTGGAGGCGTTTACGTGGGATGCGATGGTCAATGTATGGCTGGCAATGGTCAGAATTTGTTTTAAGGTGGGACTTAAGGTGAATTCGAGTGAAATTTAAGGAGTTTAAAGAAAGGATTAAAATGTACAAAAATGTTTTGAAACACCACCAGACAGTTGACATCCCACAAGTGCACTGAAGGTTGCTGGGGAACTGATTTGGTGTCCATCTACTAATTTTCCACTTCGAATTCCAATTTTAAACCTTCATTATATCTTTAATATCCCCTATTCCCCTAAATTTAACAAATTCAAATATGCCCCAAAATCACCAAAAAATTCACAAAATATCCCACAATACAGCTTTGTGGGATGAGTATAGGGATCATGGATTGCTTAAAACGCGAACGAGATATTAACGTCAAATCCATGTTAAGCGACGCAAAAACGATGTTTATGTGCCTTTAACTCAAAAACGAGTCGACGACACCTGTTTTGTTATTATTGAATTGCAATCAGCTCATAAAGATTCATCTTTGTGCAAAGTTTGAAAAACATCTGTACATAGGGATCAGAGCCACCTTAATATATTGGTGACGAATAACTTTATATAAGAGTTGAAAAGCTCTTTGCCTTCCTTGTGGGAGGCATTTCTTACACTCGCGCGAGGCCTCGCTTTGGTGCTAAGCTTGGTTTCGTCCTTTAATGTCATGAAATTGCTGTTTTCAGTACTTTCAACAGACGTATTAAACTCGTGATTTTCTTGACATCTATAAGCTTGAAGGCAGTTACATCTTGAATTTCCTGAAATACTTCGCCTTAATACTTTAATAGGGATTAGGGATACTCCTAAAACAGTATACACTATACTAGGAGTTATAAAAAAATAAAAATAAATAAATAAATATGGATAAAAGAGAAATTTATTTACATGTCCCCTTCGCGGAATTTGGACTCCCAGTTATCGAGGCAGCGTCAGATTTTGGATCGGAAAAATTGATCGTTAGCATAAAGCACAGAGAACTGTAAAAGTTGTTTAAACCACGCGCTGCGGCCTTTCATAACTTGTAGTCCAGATCCGCGAAAGGGGTCCAAATCACTTGACTCGTTCCCAGTGTCTCTCTTCTTCGCGCCCCCTCCCGCCAAATCCATGGGGTTTACGTTTACTCTTTGTTTCGTCTCACATGAAGCTAATAACCAGCTGCATAAAATGGCGGAGTTTGTAGCTTCGCTCCCAATGTTTTGGTTGCTATTTTGGTTTTGTTAGTAATATGGCCGGGACTGACCTAAGCGAGTGGGACGTCCCAAACAGTGATGACGAGCAAGTAAGCTGCAAAGATGAACAAAATCAAGAGCACGGGAAATGGGAAATTCCTCTGAAAGTACTGCTTCTCTACGGAGAAATCGAGAAAAACGGTGTCATTGAGCTAAAAGTTAAGGAGTGTAGACGAGGTATAAAAGAGGATGTTGTTCAAACTTGTGCTTTAATAAAAGAAGGAGAAGGCCAAAGAGTTGGTGATCAAGTTGGAGAAACAAATAATGGCAAAGACGCTCCTGGAAAGCATGTGATGGCAGCTGCAAAAGTTATCACGGAGAAAGAAAAGTGAGTGTATAAAGCCATCAAATGAGCTTAACTAAATAAGCTCACGCTTTAAAATGTTATTTAATGCAACCTTAAGCCCATTTTAAATCTGGTTAAAGCTTTTCTAGTTAACTTTTGTTAAAATAAGCGTTTAACCTGTGATTTAGCAATGTACATGTATATGATCATCTCAGAACTTTATGAACACTACTTAAGCAGTTGTGAAATAAAGCCTGAAAAAAATTCAGGCTTATATGGGATTCAAACCCACGAACTCTGCGATACCAGTGATATTCATCACCACAGTGGCCAAAATTTGTTGTGGACTCACTCGGCTGCACCTCGAGAGTCCACAACATTTTGACCACTGTGATGACAAATGTCGTAGTCAATAAGAGTATAGACAATGCTGAACCACATTTGATTTGTTTAATACCCAGGCCATTCAATTAACCCATTGGCACCCATGCCGGCCAAAACCAGCCGTAAAAAAAACTCCCATGCTTCAAAAAATTGCAACTTTGTCAATCACACGAATATTGCCTTAACTGTTAGTTGTGAGCACGAAATGGAATGTCCTTCAAATTTGGATATCCAATAAACGCAAGAAACGTAGCAATTTTTAGCAAATATGGCCTTTTGAGTTTTGGACAAGAACAAAACTGACCATTTTTAACGTCAAAGAGAAACAACAAAAATGCCCCTTTTTGCCTTTATGTTTTTGAAGGAAATCGTCGTCAAAAAAAACAAACTTCAACCATCATAACGAAATTCAGTCCTTGTTCTAGCTTAGAAATGACTTCCTTTGTTCATATTCTTCTCCTGAGTGTAGATGCAGCCTTTTGTTCCAGTGCATTCGGGCCTTACCGCCATTTTCAACATCTCGACTGCATTGCATGCTGGGTAATAACAAGAACTTTTGACAGCGCCCGTTCCTTCCCACAATTCTTTCACATATAAACTAAGTCTACAGCCACTCCGACCTACCACCAAAATTTCCTGCTTGTGGTCGTCTTCAGTGCTCACAAATTCCAAAATATGCGGCAGTAGGTCGAGAAATTCATCAATAGTTGAGTCCCAAAGGTGCTAAGTGTCCGACCGGCCAAATTCCCAGTTCATTGAGTAACAAGCCAAATTCGACAACAAAGTACATTATCAAATGAAGAATGATCCTCGCAGTTGTGAACGCAATTTATGCAATTGCGAAAAGAAGCCTGAAAAAAAAAATTCAGGACTTCAACGGGGTTTCAACCCGTGACCTCGCGATTACCGGTGCGATGCTCTAACCAACTGAGCTATGAAGCCACTGACGTTGGGAGCAGGTCAATTGTGGGTTCATATGATCCCGTGAAAGAAATGAGTATGAATGATATATGAAATGAATCATATATGAACTGCGGAAATGAAATCAAATGAAGAATGATCCTCGCAGTTGTGAACGCAATTTATGCAATTGCGAAAAGAAGCCTGAAAAAAAATTCAGGACTTCAACGGGGTTTGAACCCGTGACCTCGCGATTACCGGTGCAATGCTCTAACCAACTGAGCTATGAAGCCACTGACGTTGGGAGCAGGTCAATTGTGGGTTCATATGATCCCGTGAAAGAAACGAGTATGAATGATATATGAAATGAATCATATATGAACTGCGGAAATGAAATCAAATGAAGAATGATCCTCGCAGTTGTGAACGCAATTTATGCAATTGCGAAAAGAAGCCTGAAAAAAAATTCAGGACTTCAACGGGGTTTGAACCAGTGACCTTGCGATTACCGGTGCGATGCTCTAACCAACTGAGCTATGAAGCCACTGACGTTGGGAGCAGGTCAATTGTGGGTTCATATGATCCCGTGAAAGAAATGAGTATGAATGATATATGAAATGAATCATATATGAACTGCGGAAATGAAATCAAATGAAGAATGATCCTCGCAGTTGTGAACGCAATTTATGCAATTGCGAAAAGAAGCCTGAAAAAAAAAAATTCAGGACTTCAACGGGGTTTGAACCCGTGACCTTGCGATTACCGGTGCGATGCTCTAACCAACTGAGCTATGAAGCCACTGACGTTGGGAGCAGGTCAATTGTGGGTTCATATGATCCCGTGAAAGAAATGAGTATGAATGATATATGAAATGAATCATATATGAACTGCGGAAATGAAATCAAATGAAGAATGATCCTCGCAGTTGTGAACGCAATTTATGCAATTGCGAAAAGAAGCCTGAAAAAAAAATTCAGGACTTCAACGGGGTTTGAACCCGTGACCTTGCGATTACCGGTGCGATGCTCTAACCAACTGAGCTATGAAGCCACTGACGTTGGGAGCAGGTCAATTGTGGGTTCATATGATCCCGTGAAAGAAATGAGTATGAATGATATATGAAATGAATCATATATGAACTGCGGAAATCAAATCAAATGAAGAATGATCCTCGCAGTTGTGAACGCAATTTATGCAATTGCGAAAAGAAGCCTGAAAAAAAACAAAAAATTCAGGACTTCAACGGGGTTTGAACCCGTGACCTCGCGATTACCGGTGCGATGCTCTAACCAACTGAGCTATGAAGCCACTGACGTTGGGAGCAGGTCAATTGTGGGTTCATATGATCCCGTGAAAGAAATGAGTATGAATGATATATGAAATGAATCATATATGAACTGCGGAAATGAAATCAAATGAAGAATGATCCTCGCAGTTGTGAACGCAATTTATGCAATTGCGAAAAGAAGCCTGAAAAAAAAATTCAGGACTTCAACGGGGTTTGAACCAGTGACCTCGCGATTACCGGTGCAATGCTCTAACCAACTGAGCTATGAAGCCACTGACGTTGGGAGCAGGTCAATTGTGGGTTCATATGATCCCGTGAAAGAAACGAGTATGAATGATATATGAAATGAATCATATATGAACTGCGGAAATGAAATCAAATGAAGAATGATCCTCGCAGTTGTGAACACAATTTATGCAATTGCGAAAAGAAGCCTGAAAAAAAAATTCAGGACTTCAACGGGGTTTGAACCCGTGACCTTGCGATTACCGGTGCGATGCTCTAACCAACTGAGCTATGAAGCCACTGACGTTGGGAGCAGGTCAATTGTGGGTTCATATGATCCCGTGAAAGAAATGAGTATGAATGATATATGAAATGAATCATATATGAACTGCGGAAATGAAATCAAATGAAGAATGATCCTCGCAGTTGTGAACGCAATTTATGCAATTGCGAGAAGAAGCCTGAAAAAAAAATTCCGGACTTCAACGGGGTTTGAACCCGTGACCTCGCGATTACCGGTGCGATGCTCTAACCAACTGAGCTATGAAGCCACTGACGTTGGGAGCAGGTCAATTGTGGGTTCATATGATCCCATGAAAGAAATGAGTATGAATGATATATGAAATGAATCATATATGAACTGCGGAAATCAAATCAAATGAAGAATGATCCTCGCAGTTGTGAACGCAATTTATGCAATTGCGAAAAGAAGCCTGAAAGAAAACAAAAAATTCAGGACTTCAACGGGGTTTGAACCCGTGACCTCGCGATTACCGGTGCGATGCTCTAACCAACTGAGCTATGAAGCCACTGATGTTGGGAGCAGGTCAATTGTGGGTTCATATGATCCCGTGAAAGAAATGAGTATGAATGATATATGAAATGAATCATATATGAACTGCGGAAATGAAATCAAATGAAGAATGATCCTCGCAGTTGTGAACGCAATTTATGCAATTGCGAAAAGAAGGCTGAGTTCATATATGAACTGCGAGGATCATTCTTCATTTGATTTCATTTCTGCAGTTCATATATGATTCATTTCATATATCATTCATACTCATTTCTTTCACGGGATCATATGAACCCACAATTGACCTGCTCCCAATGTCAGTGGCTTCATAGCTCAGTTGGTTAGAGTATCGCACCGGTAATCGCGAGGTCACTGGTTCAAACCCCGTTGAAGTCCTGAATTTTTTTTTCAGGCTTCTTTTCGCAATTGCATAAATTGCGTTCACAACTGTGAGGATCATTCTTCATTTGATTTCATTTCCGCAGATCATATATGATTCATTTCATATATCATTCATACTCATTTCTTTCACAGGATCATATGAACCCACAATTGACCTGCTCCCAACGTCAGTGGCTTCATAGCTCAGTTGGTTAGAGCATCGCACCGGTAATCGCGAGGTCACAGGTTCAAACCCCGTTGAAGTCCTGAATTTTTTTTTCAGGCTTCTTTTCGCAATTGCATAAATTGCGTTCACAACTGCGAGGATCATTCTTCATTTGATTTCATTTCCGCAGTTCATATATGATTCATTTCATATATCATTCATACTCATTTCTTTCACGGGATCATATGAACCCACAATTGACCTGCTCCCAACGTCAGTGGCTTCATAGCTCAGTTGGTTAGAGCATCGCACCGGTAATCGCGAGGTCACGGGTTCAAACCCCGTTGAAGTCCTGAATTTTTTTTTTTCAGGCTTCTTTTCGCAATTGCATAAATTGCGTTCACAACTGCGAGGATCATTCTTCATTTGATTTGATTTCCGCAGTTCATATATGATTCATTTCATATATCATTCATAAAGTACATTATCTTGCTCGATTCTTTGAGAAACTTGACTCTTAGCTACCGTCACGCTCAATGATGCTCATCAGGCAGCTGTTAAAGATGAAAAATGGCTGTAAACTTAGCAAAAATTGCAAGCAAACCGAACTTGGGCCATTGTTGTTGCTTCACAGATGAAAAATAGCTACGTCAAAATGACGTTTTCAGAAACCTTTAGCTTCCAGTGCCTTAGGACAGCACCATTTTCCCCTGGTAGTTTCAAGTAAAGAGTCACGAAATGCTATTCATCGTTTATAGGTGGAAAATCACTCCGAAAACGTAAAAACGGCTAGTAGTCAATGGGTTAATAACCTACCAGTATTCTCTCAGTCTGACTCAGGGCGAACACATTAATGTTGTTTGTAACCTTGTGGGCTTCTTTCCTTTTTAATTTTTTTTTACAGATCAACTGAACCGTCAGCCTTTGATTACACTGAGGAATCTATTGATGAAACTTCACACTTAACTAGAAAAATCCCCAAAGCAGGTTTGTTTCCAGTCAGTATATGTCATTAAGTTTTTAATTATGTGATGTGATCTCATTTCACCCTGCAAGTGGAACTGCCATTTATGAGAAAAAATAAAGAACGAGTTGCCGTCATTGAGTATCAGCAAGTTTATGTTCATTTGCTTTGCAAGCATTTGGAGATAATCTCTGTAATCATAGTACAACCAAAGCTCGGTTGTCAGGACTTGCTGGAGCTGGAGTAAATAGCCCGGATAATCAAGAATCTAGATAATTAAAATATGAATATTAATGACAAAAATAAAACTGAAATAATCAGGAAATCAGGATTTAATGCAAGAACGTATTTTATTGTATAGTTGAACCTAATGGAAAAACTTTGGTCTAAAAAGGAAACAAACCATTTTTATATAACCACAACCAAAACCTACCGGTAATAATCTAAATTAGAAATAGTGATAGTTTCTACGGATCTTCATCATAACTTGTTAATTATATGGATGAAAAATCTGAAAGAGAGGCAAGGACAGGGACTGCAAGCTTAAAAATTCATTTATTTAAGAAGAGAAAGTTGTATAATCTTCATTTGAGAACTCTGCTGTCAAATTTGAGAAGAAAAGAGGGTTAAAAGTTAATAAGAGTAGTTAGTAGTTAGTAGTATGGTTGAAAAAGTGGTCAGTTACCCTAACTTTTCCATGACACTCCTCAGCCTTTTATTCAAAGTTGGTAGAAAGCGTAAATCAATGCACACATTTTTCTTTTATTTTCAGAACGGTTCCAAAGGAAAAGAGTTGGAACATTGGAAAATGTTATTTCTGACTTAAAAAGGTTCAGAGACATGGATAATAAAGACACGGTAAATGCAGGTAACAAAAGCACAACCACAGAGGATGGTGCTGCTACAGACAAGGAGTCAACAAGATAGGAATTAAAATATTATTATTAATATTATTATTAACAATCTAGTGAAACCAAGAAATACACTTCCATGATTCATCATTTAGTTGGCAAGCTGGAGCTTTCTATTTAAACAAAAATAAAAAATAGTGTTTCTGTTGAGGCACTACATGTATAGGTTGTTAGTTTCCCCGATGGAAATTTGTCTTTTTAAGGTGGCTCAAAATGGTTTCATTATTTTTAAACAGTAACTCTTTGATGGATCGATACTCCCACAAGTTTTTGTTTGTTTCCATGAACATGGTATAAAAAATTACCCAATTATTTCTGAACAAGAACTTTTTGTGATCACTGTTTTGCCATGTAAGGTTACCATTGCAACAGTACAGCCTCTTAGAAACACCCTTAAAGTCAGATGACCCCCCGTTTTTACTTGGGATACTGTAAGTATACGAGTTATAAATCATGTCAGATTTCAGTCTTTTTTTTTTTCCTGTGCAGCAAAATGCACAATACAATTACGTGGCGGTATTTTGATTGGGCAATGCACTTGTAATAGAAGGCACATGGCAGTGTTTTCATTGGCCAATGCACAATAGGAGACACGTGGCGGTGTTTCATCTTAGTCGAAAGTGCAAAGTATTGCGTTGTTATTGCACCATCAACAGGCTTGAGCTGCGTGACATACATGTAAATCTCTTTCTGTTCAGCCTTTGTGCTGGACTGTCTTGCTTGGATTACTGTGGATGCTGCGATATCTTTGTAAAGTTGTGAAAACTTTAACAGTAGAGTTTGTCCGCGTGAAAAGGTTTTCCCACATCAAGACAAGGCTCGAAGCCTCGTGCGTGCTGTGAGTATCAACTCGAATTAGAATGTTGTGACAGTTCTATATTTAGAAAATCGCAAAGTTGTTTTTGGTGTAATTTGACTAGGAAGATCAGTATTGCTATGACAGTTCTATATTTAGAGACAAGTTTGCGAATTCTTGGTTTTCACGTGGCATCAGGAAAAAACTAAAAGTAAACATTTAGATTTTTACCTTCATCAGGTAAATAACATTTTTAAGATACATCTGTTGGCCTGTTTTCAGCCAAGTAACACGCTTTGTTTTGAAACAGAGCAGTTTGAATTTCGAGGTTTTTTTACAATGCGTGACCTCTGGATTGCTTCTGAGAAACATGTCATGTCACATACACAGATGTGGGAGACAATTTGCCTTGTGTTTTCGAGTTCTGAATAACCAATATGTTAAGAGAAGTGTCTACGCAAATGTTTTCAAGCTTAGCAGAGAGAAAAAATATTTTGAGAGAGCTAAATTAAACTCCACATATTGCCACTTAATTTAGGGGTAAACAACGACAGGTGACAACGAATATGAATGGCAACTCTCAAAACAGTTTAAAGCGCTTTGCTCATACGTGAACAAAAAGGCCTTGTGTGAATACAAAAACAAACCATTAGCCGGATAGTTTTTGAGAATCAGAAGGCGTGCATCCTTCTTCTGCAGCGCAAAAGTATCCCGAGTAAACGCTCATAGAGCATCTTGTTTATTATTGAGTTGCAATAAGCATAGGAAGATTCATCAAAGTTAAAAAAAACGGTACATAGGGTTCAGAGCCACCTTAATTTTTTGATAATTTGAAGTGCCCATGTCGTTCTCCAGCCCCACAATCCATTGTCAAAATTAGAGACTACTCGCAGTCTAATGTAAGCAACATAGTTGTTAATAAATAATATCTTAGATCAGTGCTGTGTGCAAGGTTTATGAAACCCCATGTTCCACACTTTAATTCTCAAAATCATATATCATATACATATAATTATTTCTTCAAAGGCAACTAGTCTGGAGAATTTATTGAAACACAGAAGATGTTCATACGCAACTCCCACCAATGAAGAGAGGGGATTCTCAAAAGTGAAGGTTTGAAATTGGAATTTCTATGAGCAAAACATCCCCCATTGGGGTTGGGGGGTATAGATTTTATCAAGATTTACATGTTACATTACACGTGCACATTTTATCTTTGGTGGTCAATTTTCATTATCGATGACCTTGTGTTTGAACACGCAATGAGATTGTATAAGAAATAATATGGAGCCTCAGCCTATGTAGAAAGCGTTCCTGTTCAAACAAAGTTTTCCATATTCTGACTGCATGAAAATTGGGACGAGAGCAAATTTTCATGAGGCCAGAAATATGCAATAAAATCTGTTCAAGCGGGAATGCTTTCTTCGCAGGCTAAGGGAGCTTCTCATTATTGTACCTCTCAATTCGTGTTGTTACTTTGAATAGGATGGCAAACAAAAATGTGAAACGGGTGTGCAGATGATTGTTTTTACTCATTAAACCTGTTGTTTTGTGACGATCTCATCAGTGTTGCCTTTGTTGGTTGCTTTAGCTCCCTAATATTCTAGATACTATTGGGGGTAATAAAGGGGTAATGGAATAACAATCGCGGATTTATTAGGACTTTGTCATTATTCATGACCCATTTTTCTCTACACCCTTCAGATAATATTATAATGGCATCTTTATTTTTGTTGGCCTATCAAAGTTGACTTTATTTTCCTCACTGAATAGGCAAATTACTAAAAGTATTTATTCTGTAAATTATTTAAATATTGAAAGAATAGCATGTACACTTTAAACATTAAATTTTAACAAGTGCTATACATTTCAAATGGTTGATTTTCAATTTCATCAGACACTGGGAATTCCCAAACTTAAAGTGCCCATAACCCCAACTTATTTTTTTTGCTTAAATAAATCTTTGCACCTGTTTGAAATGCACTGCGCCTTTTTCAACCAAATCTTGACTTTTTATAGGCTATAAAAGTTACGAAATCTAGCCATCATCTGTCCTACAACCGAGCTAGTAAGGGGCATGGGTATAGTCCTGGTTTTACGTCACAAACCGATTTGCATCGCATTAAGTCTTTGTAAACATGCATGCAAAGTAGTTTGTGACGTAAAACCAGGACTAGACCCATGCCCCTTACTAGCTCGGTCGTGAGACAGATGATGGCCAGATTTCGTAACTTTTATAGCCTGTAAAAGGTCAAGATTTGGTTCAAAAAAGGCGCAGTGCGTTTCGAACAGGTGCAAAGGTTTATTTAAGTGAAAAAATATTTTGGGATTAGAGGCACTTTAATGTAGCAGCCAGGTCTGTTCAATACTAGGTAGCTTGAAAGTAATAAAACTAAGATTTACTTAAGCAATAGACCACTAGTTTCTATGGTTTATAGGCTGATAAACCATGTGGGATGTTGGAAGAACACTAAAAGAATTCATAAATCACTCTATTGAATAATGGTAAGATGATTTCAAAAACACACAGCTTGGTAACAGGAGATGATGTGTGAAATTAAGCTCTTTGTCTTTTACCCAAATCATTAAGTTTGACAAATTAGTTCAGTAACTTTTCCCATAAAAAATGAAGCTTATAGAAATTGACTAAACATCATTTCCTCTTTGGTGGAATTACTCAAAATATCGTCACATTAAAGAAAATAATGTTACGTGAACTAATTCCTTATGATTTCTTAAGGTCAAAAACTTAACACTGGACTATGTAGATTGGGGCATTTTTGGAATGTTGAAATATTGTACGTGCAAAGGCTTGTTAAATGAAATTGCTGTTTTTAAACTTCATTTTGGCTTTGATTGTTGTTTTCAGGTACAGCTGTATATGAAAGGGCAGGGATTTCACGAGTCGAAGTATATGAAAGGGTAGAGAAATCTGTCATTGAGGTATTTAAAAGGGACTTTCATTAAAATATTTCAAACACATACCTTATAACTGTACTGTTTTAATTTATTGACCTCTACATGAAAATGACAAGAAGATTTCCTGTTAGAGGTGTACGAAAGGGGTACAATTTGTCAATGGAAGGTATATGAAAGGGGTACCTTTTCTGTCAAAAATGATATATAAAAGGGTAAGGGGGTCGGATCTCGGGGCGGAGCCTCCCCATATTAAAATATTTTAAGTTTTATGTCTGAAATATGTATACCCCTCCCATAGAGGGCGTTTGGTTTGCAGAACAAATTGACCTTAGACAAGTTTGAAATTAAAAAAATACAACAGAAACCTGTTAATTTATAAGAATAAATACTATCGCATTTAAAGCAATCAGTCTTCAGAAAATTTGAGAAAAACTACAGTCAGACCTCATATTCAACCACATCTCGTAAGGGAACATCTACTGGTAGCGACCATTTTTTTCCAAAATACCAATAAAAATGTTCCAAGTCAAATCACTGTATTTTGATCCTTTGTTAGCGATCACCTCATGTAAGTGACTAAGACTGCAATCACTGTTTAAAAAAAACCGTCTTTGTTTAACGAGGGTGACACTTAACAGTAATTCAACTGACAAACCTGTGGCCTCGAAATACCGGATGGAATTGGAATTTGGAAATGTTGGTTTTTGAGGAGAGGGGAAAACCGGACTACAGTATGTTGCCCTATTTCCCGGACACCCCTTTTTCCGGACACTTCGACTTTACGATTCTGTATTTCTTTGTAAAAACGAACCAAATTCGAACGGTATGTTTCGAAGACGTATGGACTAGTCTGCTTTCGTTTTTCTTTTCTTGGCCGAGCTACGCTCCGTTTAGGTGGGAAGATTTAAGTTTTTGTGGAGGTAAGTAAAAAAAAATTTGTTTCTTATTGAGTGTGATTTTTATCGCGCCTCAAATTATATCTTTTCAATTTGCTCTTCCAAAATGCACGATAGATTGTATCTTTTTTTCGACATAAGTGAAGCTGAAAGGACTAGATTTTTCAGCATATAAAAATTTTCCGTTTGCAGTTTCGTATCTCCGAGCAAGATTACTAAAGAGTTTAATTGGGATTTTTGGTGAGGTATATGCCTAATTCCGGACACCTAACGATAGCCGGCAAACTATAGGTATTTTTAAAATGAAATTCATGGAATAGTTGTTGAAAAGCAAGTGTTTTTGCGATCAACAAAGCAAAATCGGTTGTTAAAATGTGAATACACTCTTTCTTTTTTATAAGAATAATGTTTTCCGGCCCAGGCTGAATATTCCTATTTTTCTCCCGATTTTAGGCTGGAAATATTTTTGAAATATTCTTAATTATAGCTTATGACAAGGATACTTCACAAATTAATGTGATCAAGTAAGCTGAAGCCACTCAAAAGGCACTAAGGCCACAAGGTAGCGGGCATTACCCCTTAAATCTACCAAAGCAAAGATTGAGCTCAAGCATTAGGGACCGGTCACTATTTATGTAGGGGGGAGGGAAAAATATTTTGATAGATGAAAATTCTTGCCAGGCCCTCCCTCCCTCCTCCAAATTCTCCTCTAGAACTTTTTTCGCACCTTGACACATTGTTAGGCAAATTAGATTCAGAAAATGTTGAACTTTTTCTCATGGGGGATATGAATTGTGATTTGTTATCAAAAGACAATGTTTATGCAAAGGCTCTCCTGAACGTTACTGACATTTATGGTTTGAAACAACTTATTTATGAATCAACTCGAATCACACCTTTAACAAGTACTCTAATTGATTTAATTTTTACCAATCAACCAGACAATGTATATTGTTCTGGAGTCTCTCACATCGCCATTAGTGATCACAGTTTAGTTTATGTTTTCCGAAAAATTTCAATTCCCTCTGCTGCTAAGGGAATCAACTTAATAAGTTATCGACAGTTCAAACATTTCAATAGCGCTAACTTTCGAGCTGATATTTTTGCGCAACCTTGGGATGACCTTAAGCATTATCATGACCCTAATGTTATGTGGAAGAAGTGGAAAGATTTATTTTTAACTGTCTGCGATAGACATGCTCCACTGAAGACCAAAAGGACGCGTAGTTCTAAATCTCCATGGATAACTACTATTTTAAAAAAGCGGATGAATTACAGGGACCGTCTTAAACGTAAAGCCATTAAGACTAACGATCCATCTACTTGGAACCAATTTAGAACGATGAGAAATCAAGTAAATCGGGATATTAATACTGCCAAACAGGCTTACTATAATAATGTCTTTAATAATTGCTCTGGAGATCAACGCAAAACATGGAAAACTATTAACGAACTGACATCACGCAAGTCCAATAAAACTGTAATAAACGAGATAGACTACAACGAACAAAAATCAAAAAACCAAGCTGATGTGGCAGAAATGTTAAACTCTTTTTTTACAGAAATTGGGCCTGACCTTAGCAGTCATGTAACGGAGGTTGATAATTCCTTCGAAGACTTTCTTAGTGAAACTGATGAAAATTTCATTTTTGAAAAAACAACAACTGCACAAGTTTTTTCACTCCTATCAAAACTTTGCCAGTCAAAGGCAACTGGATTAGATAACATTTCGGCGAAATTATTGAGGCAACGCCCTGACTTACTCTCTGAATCTCTTACTGTAATATTCAATCAATCCTTGATAACTGGCATCTTCCCTGATGAATGGAAATCTGCTAGAGTCACTCCATTGTACAAAAACTCCGGGAAGCGTAATGAGCCGACAAATTATCGACCAATATCTGTAATCCCAGTAGTAGCCAAAGTTTTTGAGAGAATAATTTATGACCAGGTATATCACTATCTAAGTAAGAATAGTCTTCTGACACGTCACCAATCCGGTTTCCGTTCTCTACATTCTACGGTTACGGCACTGCTTGAGGCTACCGATAGTTGGGCTATGAATATTGACCGTGGACTCATCAACGCTGTTGTCTTTTTAGACCTTAAAAAGGCCTTTGATACAGTTGACCACGAGATTTTGTTACGTAAATTGCAATATTATGGGATACGTCAGTCTAGTTACAAATGGTTTGCCTCTTAGATAACCGTACTCAAATTTGTCAAATTAATTGTTGTAAATC
>JAEMWC010000012.1:2320000-2340000 GCA_016490735.1 Pachyseris speciosa | reverse complement strand
TTCTTGGAGTTACTAAAGATAAGAACAAACACAAAGATCTCTAAGGACGGAAGGAAAAACGAGATAGGTTTGGATCCTGGTGTGATAACACTGATTGACTGCTTCACATCAGTTGCACAAACTGTGTGACCACGTTTACCTTTTTAAAGTTAATCAGATGATGATAGTTGCGAGCCATGATTTAAGGCTTTGATTAAAATAATCGCAATTCATGCCAATACCCTATCCATACCATTTCACCGTCCATGCCATTCCTAATTTTTTGTTCGGGATCATTTGCGGTCCAACATGGTACAATATGGGGATCATTTGCGGTCCAATTTGGGGATCATTTGCGGTCCGGGATCATTTGCGGTCCTGGGATCATTTGCGGACCCGTACAGTTCTCTCTTCATCCCGGGCAGAAATTTCCAAAAATTATCTTCCTGTCAACGCAAACTTCTTTTAAAGAAGATTCGTTCTGGAAGCGGAACTGAAATCACAGCCCGGATTTCAATCCGGGCTGAAATTCAACATGTATTTATCAGGCCCTAATTTATGACGGTTATGCAAATAAAGCTTGCTGATGTTGTTTCAATGCTATTGTTTTTTTAAGTAATTTTTTTTTGTTGATATTGCATTTAATAATTATCAAAGCTGGTAGAAACCGAGACTGGTGATAAATTAATCCGATCACAAGAAAGTTATCAATGGTTTGGAGCGCTTTTCAATTGAGTGTCGTAAAGCCAAAACCAAAGCAATTACTCTGACCAATCACAACAGAAGTAAGCAGTGCAATGAGCCAATCAGAATACGAAGCAATTACATGTAGCCGGTGTAAACCGCGGGAAAATACGCGCGTGCAAGTCACGATTGGTTTTGGTTTTGCTTCTCATTGGTTGAGAAAGTGGCGCGAGTTTTCCTGGCCAATCACAGAGCGAAGCAATGCAAAACCAAAGCAAAACCATGATTACTTTCGACACTCAATTGAAAACCGCTCTAAGAGTTAATTGTTTAGCAAGTTGCTTTGCAAGTTTTCCACGATTTTACACGAGTATACTCACACCTTCCAAAGCCACTCATTCCAAGTTTGCCTAACAGTTCGGTCAGTGATCACTGGGTCTTGGCAAAGGTGAATGGTCAAGGATGCTTAACCAACTTCATTGGATTCCCGAATAGGCCACGGTGAAGTGTGTGTAGCTAGGAAAGGACTCTTTCAAAATGAAGCATGTTTAACATACGGTGCTGGCGGCGGAAAACAATCATGGTACAATGTGTTCAAGAGTTGGAATCTGGCAGTCATTTATGCTGTCAAATGGCATTGTTTCTGTGTACAAGTTGAATATTTCCATGTTGAAAAGGGCGTATCATAATCTTGCGCTGCTTCAGTTGGAACTGATACCCTTCAGATACTAATCCAAGTTTAGGTACAACCTTATTGTACACTAGGCACCAAAATCACTACCCTATCCGGGAATATTTTTCCATACACAGTATTCACTCCCTAAAAACAGAAACTTGACAGCAATCTGAGGAGGGGATGGTAATATCAATGTCTTATTATTCAGCATGTTAACTGTCAGAACCACACAGTTCACCGCTGACATTGCTCAGCTTCACAAATCAGAAAAATACCAAGAGAAAGAGACATCTGACGTCTTACGATTGCACGCGTTTATTAACAAAACTATAACGCCGATTTAAACAAGCTTTGCTGTGCGGCATGATTAAGACATGGAATTTCATTTTTGAGATTAACTCCCCAGAATACGCACAACCTTTTACTGCACAGACACATGAGCTCACATAATAGGTAGCTCAATATAAGTTATAAAATAATTCAAGATGACTCTTGTTCCAGTTGGTGATTATGAGTTTGGTATTTGACAGCTCAACAAATTTTGCCGAGACACGTTTCATATAGACCAATTTGTGGTTGTAAAAAAACGAGGAACATTTTTACCACAGATAATTATCAATATATTACTAAATCTAAAATTGACAAGTTTTGGTGTATTGATGTAATAAATATTAAACTATTATTGGACGAGGCTGAGCAAAATATCGTGGCCGCTGAGGTAAATAAATGATCTGCTAGACACTGGAAATTGCGATATTTTGCAAAAACTGAGTTCAATAATAGTTTTATCGTAAATGGTTTGAACCCAGGAGTCATATCAGAACTAAGTGAAGCACGATCGTCCGGGTGGGTGTAGTCCTGAGAAGGACTGTTTGTGGTGACATTGACTGACGTTTCGACAACCTGAGCGGAAGTCATCATCAGAGTCAAGTGATTCGAAACGTCAGCTAATCGAATCCCTGTACGGTGGTCAATTACATTATCAACTCCGTTGATAAACCAAATTTTCGTGTTTCACTCCCCCACCGACGCAACACCACAGTTTCTTTAGAAACTAATCCCCTTTAAACAATAGATACACCTACTAATTTGACTAACAATACACCTACGAACATTTGACTAACAAAAGACGGATCGAAACGCACCAATCACGGTTTAGTCTTCACAGCCAATAACATCACGGCTTAACTGACAGACAACCAATAACATCACGACTTCGTTGACCAATCACATCAACGACCAGAGTACTTATACCATCCCCTGACGTTACTCCAATCACTTGACTCTGATGATGACTTCCGCTCAGGTTGTCGAAACGTCAGTCAATGTCACCACAAACAGTCCTTCTCAGGACTACACTCACCCGGACGATCGTGCTTCACTTAGTTATAATAGTTTTATCATTCAAAAACCGAGCTGGTATTTCATAATTATTTTCGGGAAGCGAGAAACGATCTGCCATTTTCACTGAATTCGAAGAGCTTGGACTTGTGGACACAACTATGCATGAGCAGAATATTATTTGCAGCAAAATCACAGTTGGATGGTACTGTGCACGAGCAGACCATTATTTGTAGGCAGTTATTTGTAAGTCACGTGGTAGGCTCTTTGCCAATGGAAAGGAAGGGAAAAAAGTATTGAATGATAATTAGTTTTGTTTGTGAAGCCCTTGACAAATGAAACTAAAATTCAATGACAATGAATTGAGCCCACTGGGGTATTTCCCATTGTACAAAGCATCTGACACATCGTAAAAACTGGATTCCACCAAAGGTGCCTTTGGCCAATGGCAGAGCAGATTGCAAACAGTCAACCAAAAGTGACATCAGATTATTACCTAGTTAAAAGGCAACAGCAGTCTTCTTTTGTTTATTTGATAAACTCCAGCTTTAAACAGTTTTCAACACTATAAAGTATGAAAAAGGGTCAATTCTTACCAATTTTCAGCTTTTTTTTCTTGCCAAAGTGTTGTGGCTCGTTAAAAATGACAAAGAAACATTTTTCAAAATACAAGCCAATTAAAACCATTAATCGTGGTTGTAAAGAGTTTAAATACAATCTTACATTCCAGACTGCTGTAAAAGCCCTTTTCTCTGAAACAGTTTTTAATGGTATAATTATTTAAACTTTTTTTTACGTCAATGATTCATGTGTAAAAACATTAAAAATAGTCAGAAAATGACATCATTTTATACAAATGGTAACTAATTTTAAATCAACTACCAGACTATATGTACAGTACACCAGCTAATTATTTTTAATTATCAAACTTTGTATATCCAAAAATTTTCTCCTTGCTCCCAATCTCAAGAGATGCTGCATTTCTCAGAGAGGATCACTATATCCATGCAGTAATTGACTGCCTCCAGTCCAGTTGATTGAAGACAATGCTTGCTTGCATGCAGTGTGAGCATCTGGCAGCATTGTTGATATTGACTGTTGGACCTAGATGACAATAGCACAGATTGAACTGTTACTGACACTGAAAATCAACAAAGGAGACAACAAACAATCCTTTTAATTGAAAATCACAAAAAGAATTCATTGGGTAAACACACATTCAATAAAAATTGATTGTAAAGCCCTGGCCAAACGGGCTCCCAAGTAGTCACAAATAGCCTCGAGCTGAACTTGCATAGAGACTTTCGTAGGGTGGCCAAACAGACTTGCAATTTTACACGCAAGTACACACAACTAGCTAGAAAACCATTTCAAGGCTACGAGCTTAGTCCTGTGTGGCCAAAATGTAAACAACACGCAAACAAAATATCACGGATGTTGTTGAACTAATGGACATCACTCAACTTGCATTGACTTGGGTTGGGTGGCCAAATTGTGAAATTTGATCTTAACCAAAGTGAGCACAACTCAGCGCAAATCAATGCAACTGCACGCAAACCCTGGCCAAACAGACTTGCAAGTGGACCCAAGTTTTCAAATTGCATCTTCCTGCGAGTCCGTTTAACCAGGGCTTAAATAAATAAATACGACCGTAAAAATGAAAGACTGACTGATTGAAAAAAAAATGCCTGATTCACCTCTTAATTTGTGACTGTTCTGTCGATCAATACTAAAATGTACTACAAGAAGAATAAACAATGTTGACAAAACATGGCATCCCCCTGCCTACCTGACTTTCTTTTGTTTCCTGTGATTATTTTGTTTATTCTAAAACCCAGCCTGTGGAAGAAAAATCAAGCAATTAATAAATAAATCCAGTTAAGTAGAATAGCTCCCTATAGCTAGTAGTAATCGTAGATTAGAAAGTGCATTCGAGTATTGGTAGGCTTGGTATGTTAACCCTAAAACCACCATATGGAGGGCCATGTGGTCCATGATGATCTTTGAACACTAAAGCACATTGACAGCATCTTGGAAAGCCTCAAAAATATCAACTTTGACTAACACAATATTAAAACATTGTTTCTGAAAATAGTTGTAGCAGCAACGAACAAATTATTGTAGAAATCGGCAATTGTTTGAGCTTTATCCAGACAGTAATCCCCAGAAATTCCTTCAGCTCCTCAGGGCTTGTTCCGACCCAACATGGTATGTTCCTTCGCATGGCATATTTGTTTGTTTTCAGTGATGAAATAGCAATGACTGATCCGTGGTGTAAAAAGGTGTACAAAATATTTGTCAGACATTTGTTTATCCTGATATAACAAATTTCAGTCGAGGTCGTTTCTTGAGAGGTAAGGTGGCAGATCATCCACTTCAATCGCCAATACTCGGCACAAAGAACCTTCCCTGCTAGCAGAGGTCTCTGGCAGAACCCCAATTTCATCATGTTCAACAACTCAATCAAACAGGTCTTGTTTTCGAAACATTTCGTCGATTCAATTCCGCTTTTACTTGATGAATTGTCCACTCATTGTAGTTGTATCGCCGCCATTTTTACTTTCACCATTTCCAGGCTGTAGCAGCTCATTTAAGACATTTAGACATCACTTTCGTCTTCCTCGCCGACGGCGCGCCACCATTTTGAAAGCTTAAATTGAGTTGACTTGGCAATGATGTCATTCTTGTTCGCCTCCGCAGATTGCTTGCAGGTTGCAGGGGCAGCTCTTTTCAAGACCCACTGGTTGTCCAAAAATCTCGATTCAGTCTGGATTAGAACTGTGTTCTGCGAACGCAATTATGTACATTGCATACTGCCAGTGGACCTCAGTTATGTACATAAATGTGCTAGTTCAGAAAATATCCATCCAGTTCTCTACCCCCCCCCCCCCCCCCCCAATCCCCTTCCCACCACCCTGGTACATCTACTGAAATTACCAATTGAGGTGCAAACTTTCCATTAAATGATGGCTGTTCAGATCGCCTTCCCATCAAAATTGCGGGTGACCTAACCAAACATGACTGCCCATGTGTCCCCATCACAAAAACATAATGTGCCCAAAATACTTTGATTGAAACCTTTAACAAGAGGCTACAATATTATTAGCCTTGACTCCTGCCTGTAAAACTACATTGTATATCCCTAAGTTGGCATCTGTATATCCCTAAGTTAGAAGGCCATTTGTCTAAAAGTGACTATATCTTCCACCCTTTTCACGGTTATTCATTGCCATAAATATTATCCTGAGAAATCGAGCAGTATATCGCCTGATACTCAGCCGACGAGGCCGTAGGCCAAATTGGCTAAAATCAGGGGATATTCCACAAGATTGAGCTGGATAATTGTTTTATTATTCAACACATTAATGACAAAGCACAATTTTCTGCGATTATTGCAAAAAAGCTGGATATCTGTTGAGTACACACGACAAATATTGAGCGCGCTGTGACCAAATTTGGACATTCACTTAAATTTCTCAATCGATCAGAAAAGGAAAAAAAATGGCGGTAGCTCATGCAGTTTCCCGGATGGGTGATCATCGCCAGTCTCCAATGTTAGTTCACTTCAATCTTCAAACAACCAAATCTACTGATGATGCAAAGCAAGTGGAGTGGCTTCTTCAAGTCAAATGTCTTGCGTCCTGGGACACAGTAAAACTTTGAAGATGCATTTTTTAGAGTTTGTTTGTATAAAAATGGATGATTTCTGCATTAACACGATCCTTGTACAGGTCACACTTTTTACTCCTAATCATGAAGAGCTCTATCCACTCAAATAATTTTAGCACTAGTCAGACATGACAGAAATGAATACAAGTGGGTACTGTCCCATGACCTGCTTATACAGTCAAACCTCATGTAAGCAGAAACCCTTGCGACCAAGCAAGGTGCCCACTTACGGGAAGTTATAAATATAGAGTTTCTATGGATACATCTCCGAGACAATGGAAAATGTCTGCAAGTGGAGCTTTGACTGTATTACTAGCACTGCCGACACATTAAGGAAATACCCTTCTTTATAACCTCCTCATAATGACCACCTCTTCTACACCAGGCCAAATTTTGCTGACCAAATCACTTAAAAAAATCTTGAAATCAAATCCTAGGTGTACAATAGCACACACGGTTTCTGCAGAAAACAATTATATTATTATTGACTGTGCAAAACAGTTTTGTCATTATGTTTTCCCAATCATGAAATGTTTAAACTTGATAATAAAAGTACTATCTAATTACTTAGTACTTACAGTAGATTAAGCAAATAATTTGAGAGTGCAAGACTAACCTGTATGGTGTTTTGGTTGATCTCTTTACCACTGTCCAAAAAGGAATTTTTAGAAGCTAATGGATCAAACACATGTTCAGTGAAAGGATCTGTGTTATCAATATCCTTGGCGAAAGGGTTTCCATTGCTGTAAGATGGACTGCCACCCAATTGTAACATAACTGGTGCACATTAGAGAGTTCATGAAAGATAAAAATATGGTTAAGAAAACGAAATAAGAAGGATATATGCAACCTTAAGGGAGGCCTTCCAAGGAGTGGTCTGTCGTCATTTTTTTTTTTTTGTTGCTCGTTTATGACTCTGTCTGTTGCTTGTTTTGTTAGGGACAAATGTCGCTGTCACAAAGAAAACAAATTCATTAGGAATGGAAGTGAATTGTCGCTGTCGCAAACTGTTGTGCGTTATTTGCCAATTTCTGTTGGTTGTCATTGTTTCGGGAGAAGATCGTCGCCTGTTTTTGGAGCCACATCGCTTGTCGATTCTACCCCTTGGAAGGCCTCTTAAGGGTGTAGCACTATAAAATTCCTACAAGTAAACATCTACTGTCATATAAAAATTTCAATTGCACTTGTAGCAAACCAGCCAGGTAGATTACAAAATTTTACCACGGTAACATATCATTTTCTCACTATAGAGACGTTTGATATTTCAAAAGCAATTTCTTTACGTAGATGTTCATTACTTTGCTTGGGAACTACTTTGCATTAACTTGTTTTACTGCAAACGTGATCTAGTTCCACTTCAGATTTAACCTGTCAATCAAACAAGTTGCTGTTATGGTAAAGTAATTAATCCTCCAATCAGCAAGGTGTGTAGGGCAATACTTAAGAAATCCACGAAATTTGCACGTTATCTTGTACAACTTGCAAAGCTGTTTTTAATGATGTTCCTTTCTTTTAACCCACCTGTATCTCTCTCACAAATGGGGAACCCACTACCACCATAGCTGTGTCAGAGACTTACATTCCCTTACGTACATGGATGTAGAGTATTGGTATGGACTCTTTACCACATTAGATAACATTATTATTGTGTAAGATCAACTGATGAGGTGGTTGTTACAGTGAAACTACCAGTAGTTTTTTTTTTTATTTACAAGTGTGTTGAAAGCATTTGAATTTGAATTTTTCTTTTAAGAGCAAATGAGATAACATTATTGATTTATCAGAAATTACCATTTGAAGGTGAAGGTTGAGAGGGTGGCGAAGTTGGCGAAGTTGGCGAAGTTGGTGAAGTTGGTGAAGTTGGTGACTTTACTAATGGTAGACCTCCAGTGCTTAGTTTCTTTCGATTTGCTGCTTTTACGCTCTGTTTTGTGGGTGGAGGGGGAAGAGCTTGAGGTACAACCCCTTAGGTGTCGGCCTGGGCACCGGTGCAATCATGGGTTGGGGTGAGAATTCATTGAAGTCAGGTGATGTGGGTGGAATAGTCGCCTCAGTCTCCTCCTGATCTGGTGATGGAGGCTGTGCAGAAACCTTTGCAAATGGGTCAAAGGTCATCTCCTGAGAAGATGATTCTTGTGGTGGTGAGGTTGGTGTCACAGCAAAACCTCCAAACCCTCCCAAGAGAGCAAATTCATTTTGATCTGGTTGGGTTTGGTTGGCCTGAAATAATGGAAGAGGCAATTTCTGTTATTTCATTACTTTGTAACCCTAAGGTTGCTACAATTTTCTTATTCAAGCAAGTTTAGAAGTGAAAGTTTGTGGAAAGAAAGTGCAATTTCAGTCAGTATTGACCTTTCAAACAAAACCATTTCTGTGTCAATGAACATACAGAAACACCATTTTGCTTTACTTTGAAATTCACATTTATGGCAATCAAGTCCTCCAGCCCTTAGCTGCAGTTGGACAGTTCCCAGTTAGCATGCTACTTGCTGAAAAGCTGGGCACTTAAGACATTTAAGAAATAAATTTGTTCTTTTTTGTCAACTAGGAATTACTACACACAGTTGTCTGCCGATACTGGGAAATGGCTCTTCGAAACACAAATGATGATGAAAATGTTAAAAGAGTTTCATTTTTCAAAGTGACAATTATTTAATATCATTTGGGGAGGAGGGGGTGGGGGAGAGTACGAAGGGAACTGTAGGCTCTGAAATTACAAAGTTACCTCACTACTGCCATTGCTGTTTGGGGTACCCTGCCCTGCAGCAAGCTCCAACTGGGCAATCTTTAACCGTAATGCTTCCTTCTCTTCTTCTGCCACTTTGATTTTCTTCTCCATTTCATTCAACTTTTTCAGAGACTCTGGATTGGCAGACTTCTTTTCAAGAAACCGCCGGTAAGCCAGATCAAATGCCTGCCCCACTGTTAATGTAAGCTCTTCTGCCTTCCGTTCAAAAATAAAATTATTACGAGAGTCAGAGCACAAGAGGGCTACCTTATCAGTTGGAAGTCACAACTACAAGCAGACTAAAATTCAAACCTCATTACGATCAAACTGAAAATTTTGATAAAGTTTACAGGGTGGATTTAAGCAGATACATTAACTGACAGACACTTCAATGTACTAGCAGTGAACAACCAAATTAAAAAGATTCACAGAATGCTCAAATTAGTACCAAATTATTAGAACAAAATGTCCCTTTAGTTTTGAAACACCAAATGGGACCTTTGGAAACTTTTACATCAAATTAAAACAACTTCAGGCCACAGAAAAGCATGCAAAGATGCATTTAATTTCACTACATACCATTTTCTCACATTCAAACACATAGCAGGAATGCTGCGGCATTCCCGTGTCTTTTGCAATGAATGCAAAGAGCTTCTTATCTCGCTTATCATCCGCACAGTAGGATATCCGATGGAGTGGGTATGAATAAATCTGTTCCTTTTAGAGCAAAGGAAAAAAAAAAACACTGATTACAAGTAATGTTCATAATGTTTTTTGGTCAGAGGAATTCCAAATGAGCAAGAGTTAGGGTGTCTTAGTTCCCTTCACAGGAGAAATTTAAAGGGAAGACATATTTTAAGGTTAACGCCTGCGTCGCAAGTGGAGGTTGGGTGCTCAGGGACCTGGGGGCTGGTACCGCCAATCCAAACCCAGGTCGGTAGAACACCCCATAAGCCTGCCGTACCCGCAACCCGGCCACAAGCCCCACCCGCCACACCAGGCCCCAAACCAAGCACCCGTCACACTGAACTAGGAGTTCAGTGGAAGAAAAAAATAAATAAATAATAATAAAACTAAAGGGAGGGGAGGGAGGGGAAATACTCAAAAACACACGAGCTACAACACCCCGTATGCAGAGCAAGTAAAACTACAAGCACAGGGAAAACGTGCATGCATAAAATATAATGGAACCACCGCTGACCACTGGACTGCCTGAAGACATCAGACATAAACCAGAAAGGCTATAGGGCTGCTGGCAACCCACAGTATACTAGCAAATGCTAATGCCATGCCAATAACTGCGCAAAAACTTGCTCCTAGTCATTAACTAGGTTAAATTGCATTTAACCCCATTAAAATGAAATACCAAACATAAACCTTAGGTTGAAATTTGTTTGCTTGTTGCAAAAGTGTTTGTATATGGATGAAGATCGTCATTTATATCCATCAACATATTGTGTTAAGTGTCTGCTTGTATAACAAGAATCAAAACCCCAAGTCATTAACCAACAGTGTGATGTCCATCATATTACTAACACCAAGGACCAATTTTCAGCAAGCTCTCATTGCTTATGGCATTTCACAGTGTTCTCCCCAGGTATTTCACGTCAGGTGGGCTGGCAGGCTGCCTGGCTTGATTCATTGAAAAATAGTTGCCACCTGGTTTAAAATTGAAGAAACCTTACATAGTTCAACTGGTTTAAGATCTGGAACTGGGATCCTGTCCATAAGTAAAGAAAAAAACTACTCAATAAAATATTGAATCATTGCCTAGTGTTTCTTCATTGTGTTTTCTCGCAATTGATAAGAATTTAGCTCGGATTTACCCTTCCAAGAAACCTGTCATCCACTCGCTTTGTTCAGTTAAACAGCAGCCATCTTTCAATTTGCCATAAATTCAAGGGCACTTCAAGGGATGTTACATGGAATACAAAACTAAATTTCCACTTTTAAGTTTCCAAATTAAGTTCCTTTTTTACCCTGGAAAAGAGACATGAGTGCTAGTAATTCTATTAATTCTAGTAATTCTTTCAGAATGCCCCCTGGCCTTGCCAAAATCCCAGGGAGAACAGTGTTTCACGAATAATAGATACAGACTGAACACAAAGCTAAAAATAATAAACTAAACCAGTTTACCTTAGTTTTAGCATCTTCAATTTTTATGTTATCAATAGAAATCTTGACCTCAACCTTCCTCAGTTTGCTTGCTTTGACACCAGATTCACTTTTCTTTATGTGGTTTGCAAACTGTAAAACAAATGAAAGCAAATCACAACGGAGACTTTTGAAGAAACAAATTATGCTTATTAAGTGAAAGATGAATCAATTGATGTAAGAAGAAGAAGAAGAAGTCTTTAGTTAGAAATCACAACATATACGTGTGGCTTTACAATCAGTGACAAACTAAGCTAACATATGTGTAACAAAATTAAAAAGTTAAAAAAATTGAAAAGGATTCAAGTTAAGGATATTAAGAAATAAATTTAAAAGGACATCTAATTACAAAGGCCCATTTGAATTGATCAGGTTTTACTTTAGGAAGAATAAAGTCATGACCCCTTTCTCTAAGAACCCTATAACGTTTGGGAGGGAGCAAGTTATATAATACATGACCAGTATCACTTATGATTCTATTAAAATTAAAAAGATCACTGTCCCTATTCATAATTACATGAGATATCAAAATGATCTTACTACAGACTGTAGCCAAAACGACAGGCTCGCCGAAAAAAGGGTATCAATCCAATCTAAATATATGCCTTGATATTAGCAGAGGCCCACACTTCTAAACCATACAGGAATAATTACATAATCAAGGAGTTGAAGAGTAGTATAATATACTAAACAGTATTTATTTCAACATTTGCTCCAAGATCAAAAAGGGATCATCTTGAGAGCTTGTGGATGAATATAGTATGAAGGCTGTGCAAGACCTTTGCTCTCACTTTGTATGTTTTTATTCATAGAGCATGCACATACTGTGACGATTGATTCCAAAAAATACACAAAATGATTGAAAATTATTTTTATACTCTCAATATAAGATATATTCAATACATCCTATTATTGGCGTATTAATAACTACAAATGTGACTGGAATATTAAGGTATGAACTTCTTGCATGTTTCAAAAAATTCAAAACAAAACCCCCTTTGCTGACAGTGTACTGCAAGATAGTGCATAACATACTTAGATTCACAGCTTTAAAAGTGCATGTTGTTGGAATGGATAAATCAGTGACTCAGAATTTCCAGAAATAAGAAATTGCAGTTTTGCATCCAAGTTTTTGTTACAAATAATTGAATTTCAGGAATTGATACACAAGGGTGATAAACTTTGTGTATATACTGTGTTGTGATGTGACAGAAGTGGAATTATCTAAAAGAAAATCAAACATTTCAAAGTCTAACCTTTATATTCTTATACACTTACTATACATGTAGAAGCCAATAAATTTCAAAAAGTCTTGAGATTACAAAATCTAGCTCTGTCACATCACAAAAGAGATTACAATTTATCACTGAGAGATAAAACTGTTTACTTGATTGGGCCTCTCAATCACAAATCTTGGACACAAAGATTGCTTTTCTGTAGTTCTAACTTTAGCAGCCTAAAATATCACTGTAAAGCATGCCTGGTAATCATCTACCAAAATCTCTGTTACATTTCAGTGGAATAATTATTGACCCTCATAATTCAAAAGATTTGATGCTTGAAAAGGGAACACTGTAACTGAAATTTGGCTCATGAATTTATCCATAGGCAACGGCCCTACACAATGGCAAGATGGTAACACCCAAGATGGCGACAAAATTTGATCTTAGGTGAAGAATCACTAACAACTAACAATAAAATTGCAAGCTAGACACTGGTGAATGTAAAATGTTTTAAACTTCGCTATGATGATCATTTAAATTAGTCAATGGAACATCACTGGGTCTGTAGCTAGGTGGATATAATGTAACTTTATTTATAAGGTGGGGCACAAATAGAGCACAATAAAGTGTTGAGGACAAGTTAAAAATATGCACATACACCGTAAGTTGAGAGATACATGTGTCATACTGAGGAATCAGCATGACCCAGCAGAAGTTTGCAATTACACAGTTTTTGCCTCATGGAGAAGATTGTTCCAGAGCATTGCACCACTGTACTTAAAACTACAATGGTTTTCTGCCTTAGAAGTGCAAGATCAGTTTTGAAATTTAACTAAGATTATACTTTATATTACTATCGTTGACCTTTATAAAGGAGTCTATCAGATATTTAATAATAATAATAATAATAATAATAATAATAATAATAATAATAATAATAACTTCAGTGACTGACACTCTAGGTGCATGGTTTGCACCCGGTTGATGCACAAAAAGAACACCAGCAAAGACTGTGATAAAAGAGACAATAATAATAATAATAATAATAATAATAATAATAATAATAATAATAATAATAATAATAATAATAATTTATTACTTATATAGTGCCATTTACAAATACAGATCAATGGCGCTTTACAATTTTTAAATCAAAGCAACTCTAAATAAATCAAATCAAATTAAATGTTGGTTTTTGGGGAGAGGGGAAAACCGGAGTACCCCGAGAAAAACCTGTCAGAGCGAACCAACAAACTCAGCCCACTTATGACACTGAGTCCGGGAATCGAACCCGGGACACATTGGTGGAAGGCGAGCGCTCTCACCACTGTGCCAACCCTATTTACATAAAACACAAGTGAATTTTTATGAGAAAAGCATGACATGGTTAACTCTTTTCCAACAGGTTTACCAAATATGGTGCATTTTTGCACCATGCCTTGAAAACCCACAACTTTCTCAAATCCCGGACTATGTTTGAAATGAACCATTCTTATTGCCAAATAATCAGTTGTTTAGACTTTATCACCCTCTAAACTGTCCAAATCTCCTAATTTTCAATGAATATGACCTTTTATTCTGTTGGCCTTGTGCACGGTATTGGTTACCAACTCCATTGCAAAACATGTAACGCTAAATATTGAGCTAGAATTTAAGATTTCAGGATAACTGTCAGTAATAGTTTGAAAACAGGAATGGAAATGAAATTTCATGTGCAATTAGCTGGCAAAAAGAAAGCTTTGAAATTCCTTTCCATTTTGAGTTAAGAACAAAATAAAAAACCGTACTCAAAAATTAGCAATAAAAACAAAAGTGAACGTGATTGTGATTTTTGAGACAATTTTTGCTTTTACTAAAAATTTGACCCCAAATCCACTTAAATCGAGATGCACATTAGTTGAACAATCCCCTCGAAAAAGTTCATAAACGGAAACTAAATAGTTTTAGAGTTTAAGTGATTTTTTCAGCGTTACATAGGTAATTTTCAAGCTAAATTTCGACAAAGGGTCAAAATGCAAAGCGTGCGTTTCACCCGGCGTTTGAATAGTTTGATCGATAGTTTGGTTCGTTCGGTTCGTTTCATTTAAGAAGTTTCAATAGTTTACAAATAGCACTCGACTTGCTTCGTTTGAATCGTTCGAATAGAATGAATGGAAGCTTTCAAGCAAGTCATATATTTCTCTACTTAATTACCAAAGATTGAGGCCCTAGCTGTTTATACGATGGGTCTTTATATTGCCCGTCTGAGTTTCAAACCTTTTCACGTCGCAATTTTCGGAAAGTTTGCATGTCCCTGTCGGTGAATTCGTCAAGAGTCACTGATATCAATATTTCGGAGAATGTTTAACGTAAATGAAAAAAGTTCTATTTTCAAATAACCATAAACTGAATAGACTTGTAATTGAAGGGCTGGGGGCATAAACTGCCTATGTGGAGTTTTAGGTGTTTTTTTTGCATACGTTATTTCTCGAAAACGAAAAAGAAATCAGTGAAAAAAAATACGGGACAATGTTTTTGAATCAAAATGCAGTTCACATGCAAAAATTTGGACAAATCGAAGCGAACTAAAAAAACGGCCGAAAATTACACATAGGCAGTTTATGCTCTCAGCCCTTCAATTGATCCGCTCGAACAGCTGGAGGCTATCTGATCATGACACAATCGAATCGAAACTGAAAGGAGCAATAATTATTTACTTTTGACCGGTGAGGTTATTTCTTGTGTGAAGACGCCCATGTGTGAACGAAACGCCATGACAAGATTCAAGATTTTCCTTGCTGATTTTTTGCTTTGTTTTTTAACCGAATACTTCAGAATTTTCTCACAAAGGTCAGATAAACATCACGCAATATGCAAATTCCTGTTTGGCTTTCAACTGGCTTTTCCAAGAACGTGAAATTAAGTCAAAAACTACTTTTTTTGTTTGGCTTTGAACAAGCGCTGTTAGTTAGTGTTTACATCGTAGCAAATAGGTAAACAATGCCGGCAAAACTACTCGAAAAAATATCTTAGTGCCGTCAAATCCGCCGAATGATGAAATATGATCACCCCGGTTGCCTAGCACGTGACATGTTTCGGAACTCGTATGTTGACCTGAGGAATGTGACCCGTATTTCGCTCTCGCAAAGAAATTAAAAAACACTCTGCAAAAAAAAAAAAAGAATTTTTTACTGCACAGTGGCAATTCAATCAGAGAAAAAGCATTGCTTTCCTGAAACACACAACAGTCTCACCACTACACAAAACCATTTGAACACTTGAAACGCTTCAGATGCTTGAAACTTTCTCCGGCTTTGAAACGTTTCAAATGCTTTCTTGTAATCGTATCAAATGATAGATGCCGCGAACCAAACGAACGAAAGCAAATTGTAAACACTACAAACGCCGGAAATGAAACCGAAAGTGCATGGTTTCGGATGAAAATGTAACGCCCCCGACAAAAATTTTGATGAGTCCCCTAACTTTGCTGTGTTGTTACACGCAGACCAAACAAGGGAAAAGCAAAACAAACATCAAAATAAATAGTTGACACAATAGAGAAACTTTTATGTTTTAGTTTTCTAAGCAATTCCTTCATAGCAAAAAAAAAATAACGGCTAAAAGTTGAACATTGTCAGTAATAAAAAATTGGGGATTGGTAACCAATACCGTGCGTGAGGCCTGTTGCAAAACCAAACACACCCCCGGACAACACTGCATAATAGGTAACTTTGTCTTGAAAATTTTAAGACAAAAATTCCTCTTAAAGCTAAAAGTCTACATTGCCAACAAACTCCACGTCTTACCATCTGTTCCACAATTTCCTGCTCACTTTTTTAGCACGGCGTGGATAAGGCGTTTGATTTCAGTTGCTCTTGAGCACAGGACTGTCATTTCGCGTTTATGACTCAAAGGAATCATGGGAAACTCTTGTATACCGGGTGAGTGAAAGTCCGCCAATTTCCATTTCAGAAATTTTTTATAAGTGTCGAGCCACCCAGTCCTGCTGACAAAATATTGCACCGATTGCGTTATTTACAAGTCAAAACTCGCCAAAATTGCCATGCCAGGTCCCAGAATCCACTCACAACACGACTAAAGACACAACTTCACTCCGTGAATTGCTAACACTCGCTCAAATACTTTTGAGCGGACCAATTTGTGTGAAATTGCTTCTCACCTTTGTTTTCTTTCAAAGGATTACCTCTACCCATCAATCCAGCTTTATGATACCAGGCAGGGGTCTTCTGAGTTGAAAAAATGGCTTGAAAAAAACACTTATAAATCAAATACCCAACGAATTGTAGCTGCATGCAGTGTTCATTTAGGAATAAACGACAGCTAGCGTGATGAGCATGACAACAAAGATAGAGCCTTCGGTGTTGTGGACCAGCGAAATCTCTGTGTTAACATTACAACTTCACCTCGATTTAAGTGTGTCATTGCGAAAAGGGTGAAACTGCTGTATTTCTTGCCTGAAGGCGCAACTATATTCCTCTGGGCATTGAGTTCGAGTCAGTCCGAGTAGTGTTCGAGGATTACCGAAGTAGCGTCAAATAAGTTCGGCTGCACTCTCTTTAAAAAAGGTGAGATTTTAGTCCGGAAGCCCTTGAAACCAATTGAAAAGACTAGAACAAAGTAGTGAAGTTGTGAAGATATCCTTTTATTGTTGACATGTAAATAAAGGCAGCAAAATCACTGCAAAGTTTCCATGCATCAACGTTTTTCGTAAAGCACGTCAAACTTTGATTTACATGTATGGAAATAGTTCGCTTTGAGAGCTTTAAAAAGAGATCTTAAATGACTTGTTTCGGTTATCCAAAGTGGAAATTCATGTTTTTAACTTCAAGCGTCACGCTTCTTGCCTTGCAAATCGTAAATTTCAAGAAGATAACCTTTTGTTGTCGACATGTGAATGAAGGCGGCAAAATCACTACAGAGTTTCCATGCGTCAACGTTATTCGTAAAGCATGTCCAACTTTGATCCACATCTATGGAAATAGTTCGCTTTGAGAGCTTTAAAAAGAGATCTTAAATGACTTGTCTCGGTTATCCAAAGTGGAAATTCATGTTTTTAACTTCAAGCGTCACGCTTCTTGCGTTGCAAATTGTAAATTTCAAGAAGATATCCTTTTGTTGTTGACATGTGAATGAAGGCGGCAAAATCACTACAGAGTTTCCATGCGTCAACGTTATTCGTAAAGCACGTCCAACTTTGATCCACATCTATGGAAACAGTTCGCTTTGAGAGCTTTAAAAAGAGATCTTAAATGACTTGTTTCAGTTATCCAAAGTGGAAATACATGGACTTTTACTCCGAGAGCAACAAGAAGGGATTTGTTGATTTCGAAGAACTTTGAGTCGCCGATCAAGCTTGAAGTTCTGAGGCCAAGTTTCCATATGCGATGAGTTATCCATTTCTCCATTCTAATATTCATTTACTCCATCTTTAATACGCCAATAATTGAAAATTTTCAGGTTAAGGTTTCAGCTTTACGATCGAGATTCGAGATTAAATGCGTGTTTGGGTACTTCAATGCATCGTACATGACCGAATCCGCTAGTTGTCAAAACAACCGACACGAACTGACCAATTGCGTTGTGGCATTTGTAATTATGCGGTTAGCATCTCGCAACGGGAAGTCTGAAGCCAAAGCGGCGATCGATTGTCAATGTTTTTATTCACCATGGAAAAATATTCTCGGGAATTGGCGATAATGGAGGCAAAGGCAACCAGAAATAGAAATCTGACGCCATCCAGACGTTCTGTATCACATTCTATGAAAACTCCTGACCAGCACAATCTGGATTCAGAGATATGGTTTCCAAAAGCTCATAAAGTTCTACATCATGCTGATCAGTTAAAAAAAAACTGCTTACAAAAATATGCTTATCCATCATCATGTTCATCTGGGATCAGGTGGGAGGTTTACCTGTAGCTTACAATTGTTTGGTTTATCAACGGAGTTGATAATGTAAATTGACCACCGTACAGGGATTCGATTAGCTGATGTTTCGAGCGTTAGCCCTCCGTCGGAGCTTACAATTGTTATTTGATTCTCCAACTTACACTGTGAGCTGTCATTGTCCGAATAACAAAGGAGATTAAAAAATCATCCAACTAGAAAATTTCAAACAAAGGAAAAATATCTCGCCTACTTCAAAGGTTTGCGGCCTTCGGAAAAGGTGCCACATAATCGTCAAATGTTCGACAGGAATAAGTAATGAATCCAGAACAATAGATTGAATACATGAATTCTTAACAACCCCAAAATTTGGGGTACACACTTAAATCGGTGTGAAGTTGTCATGACCCCTAATATAGAGCAGCCAGGTCGATTTGAAGTCCTACCCTCTGGAAATTGCAAAAAAGACAACCAAATCACTTGTAGAAAAAGAGTTAAGAAAGAAATAACAGAATGATGAAACTTGTCTTATCTTCAACCAATAACTTATGCATGGGCTAAATATTCTAACATTGTTTATAAAACATCTCCAATACATTTTACTGTATAACAACTCTACGACATCTTACTTCACTTTAACACCATGCATCATTTTTTCAACAACAAATGTTGATCGAACATTATCTTACATGAGGGTTTAACATTTTCTGTTATAATTATAACAAATTAATTATATTGGAGTGTTTAGCCAGGGCCTTAGTATGCCATCATGTGTACATAGAATGAGTTCATTCTTCCACTGATTAAGTCACAATATGGCAGATAAAATATATGACAGGAACAAAAATATTTCTGGGTAGCTGGGTGAATCATATCACAAGCACAACTAAGCAACATGATGCACAGACGTTTGCCAAATTTTACGCATTACTTATATCTGGTACTGTACTAATATCGCCTGATGGATAGAGGCTTGTCTACTAGATGGATGAAATCACTCCTTGGACAGCTGGGTGACAGGTTGACTGCAAACTGTTTTGGTCACCAACTGGTAATTATGAACCATAGACTTTAATTCTTTGTGCATCATCTTTAATTTTCAAAACATTTATCAATTTCAGGACAATACATTAGCTCAGGACCCTTCCCTTTTTCTTTGCAAAGATTCTGAAAGTCACTTTAAAAAATCCTAAAACTATTTTGAGAATCGGTACTACAAAGCTATGACTACAAGCCTTATTACAGAGTTTTGGCTTGAGTGAAACCTTGAAAAGTTAAAATACAAAAAGGAGGAGTGTGAGAAAAACAAAGCCTTCTTTTTTTCGCTTCCTGTAATAAAAATAAGCAGCTGTACAGTCCCTCCAGTAATATAAATAACAAATTCAATAGTTAGTTTAAAAATGTATAGCTAAAGCTTAGGGGTTTTTCTTTGCTAACAAAAGCTCTTAAGAGCGAATCCATGCAAAAATCGACCAAAATCGCTGATTCGTGGCAAGGCTCAAAAAATCAAAATCGCTCTTCTTTTGCATACTGGTAGACCTAAGTAAGTATACAAACGCCATGTAGTTTTTTATTCGAAAGATCCGTTGGTTTCCGAGAAAAACGGGGAAAACCGTTTCAAGCCCCGCCGTCGATTTTGCAAGCCAAAAACAGGGTTGAAA
>JAEMWC010000012.1:2280000-2315000 GCA_016490735.1 Pachyseris speciosa | reverse complement strand
GATAACAGTAATTCCTTAAATCATGTTAGTTATTTAATAATTTCTTACCCGAACTTTCTTGATGGCTTCTCTAACAACTTCTGTGCCTTTAGCCTGAGGTACTTCTGTTGAGCCCAACAGCTGTGTGACAAAAACAGAAAAAAAAGCAATCACAACAATAAATCAAGAGGATCTGGTGAACGGACCTTTGTTTTCTTGATTGGAAAATTCTACGGTTGTTATGTAGTCAATGAGCATTTCAAAACAATCTGTACATGAAAATTATGGCAGCCTAAGGCCATAACATTTCGCGAAAGTTGCGTTAACTAGTCAACGCTATGGTGTAAAATAATTAAGCTTAATACAATAAAGGACACAATGCAAGCATGAACAAGATTAAAAGAAAATAGATAACTGGAAGCTTACAAACTGGTACCGAATACTGTACAATACTTATACAAAGTTAAGGTTCTGGTACTGATAAAAAAACAATCGCGTTACTTCGACTGTAAGCTTATATGTAAAATGGCCACGTAAAACAATAAATGCAATGTGTTTCCTGGCGAAATGCATAAATTTAGCACCACTTCGGTACTAACTTGTTTACTGCTGTTTTCATTCATTTTCACGGGTAAACGATCAATTGACTTCAAGGGGGAAGGTTTCTTTGAATAACTTAATAACCTGAAGTTCTCGTTTGCAATGAAACTTTGATCAAGAACTAATATTCAATGCTGGCTCGTCCGCAATGTTGTTTTTTCGCCGAGACTGTCTTTTCTTAAATTTTCAAGGGAATTCGGATACCCTGAACCGTGAGCTCGTCAGCGGCAGATTTATTATGTTTATTATCTAGACCAAACTTACTGGTCTATGAAATGTACAACTACATCAAATTTCCGGGCCGAAGATGAATCAACACATTCTTTTCTGTCCCGTTTTCCTTCAATTCCACAAAAATAGCGGCCAAGGTTTTTTGTGACAGGACATTTGATCTACCTTTGTTTCGAACTCGTGTTTAATGAGAAAAGGACAAATAGCTGGGTCAAACTGCTACGTTCTCCAAATTAGTTTAAAAAAAAACCGAACCACATGTGACGCGAATGACCAACCAAGCAATGCCTTCTGTCTGAGAACAAAACTTTTCAGTATCACGCACACAAAAACAAAAGCCCACTTCTAAATCCTTCGCAGTGGAACATTCTATAAAATGGCTCCGATATACTGGATAAAGCCCGTGCTAAACAAATCCACCAGACAAGTTACCTTATTTGATTCATTCCCGATCAGAATTCGCCGATGGGAAAAGTACGACAATATTTCAGAAAGCTTACCTTGACAGCATACACTACTGATCCTTGCTGTAAAGAATCCGTTGAATGCAGCCATTTCTTCTCCGTTGAATTTTCTATAAAATGAAATTTAATATTAGTCTAAGCGCCCAAGTGTTCTTCAGCCAAACACTAAATCAGTGCGGAGTGAAGGTCGACCAAAGTCGACGTAATTGAATTTTACCTTGCGGTTTGCCTTTCCTAGATCCCCACCTCAGCACTGAAGTCATCCTAACCTCTCCCTTCAAAGAGACAAGGCCGTAAAACGTAGTACGTCCTGTACGGACGCTAAAGAAAGCTAAATACTTCAAAGCGCAGAGAGAATTCGATATCGCCGACGATATCTCCTAAAGTCTGTCATTTGTCCTTTGTCAAAATGTCAATATTATTTTATGTCCTGCCCCCCTATTTATCAGCGGTCATACTGCAAAAGGATACTTTCCTGGTGTAAGCTTCATTGGTTTTGTCGACTTCCTTATTGGCCGAAATTTTATACCAACTTCCTTGTCTTAGCCCCTTGTCTTGAGAAGCAACTCTTTCCTTGATATATATCGATATCGTCTAAGATAGCATTTTGAATATTTTTGGAATAGGAAGCACCTTTTCTCCAGTTCAACATAGATAATCAAATTCATTTCATGCAAAATAAAGCTTGTTGTTGTTGCATTTTTCAGGACGCGTTGTTGAAACCGGTGTGAGCCCTCATTAATATGAAACGCAAACTGAAGCGCTGCGCGGCTAGCAACAAATTGGAGTTATGCACATGTCATCGGCTTCTCCGTGGGGTCGACCCCCGGGCTAACCAGGGGGATTGTAAAATCATTCAAGCAAACTTGAGGAATTTCCCCGGGGGATCGGGGAATCTCTCAAGACAAAGTCTCTTGGGTTAGGTGTATTGGACTGAAAATTTCCGTGACATCCTTTTCAAACTTGTGAATTCCCCCAACCCCTAATCTTTGATCGTAGAACAATGTCAAGATTTCCCCTACCCTCGGGCAAAGAATCCCGTCCATCTCCTTTTATTCCCCCACATATCTCCCTGGTAGGCCAGGGGGTCGACCCCACGGGGAAGCCGATGACATGTGCAAAGTTGTCAGTTACATCCCATCAATTGTCAAAAATAAACATTTTCATTGACTTGGCAGCATCCACAAGCGACAGTGGATGTTTTTCACTTTTTGTCCCAATTATCGACAGACCTTCTTGAAAAGGAAATCCCTAACGCGCGATCGAAAAGTGCCTGCAGTAATAGCCAGTATCATACCTTCTTAAGAAGTTAAGGCGTGCTTAGAAATATTGGAAGAAAAAAATATTTTTTCCCAAGTCAGCTGTTACGATATTCTCAATTCAGCTCCCACATTTTAACCGGCCTTTCACCACTGGCAAACGCCTATCCTCTAAGACAATCCTAGTGGGACATAAAGCTATTGAAAAAACCGAAAGGAAGAACGAGTCGACCGCAAAGTCGAAACGACGATTACATTTCCTGTGCTTCACATCGTTGGCTAAGTTCCAAGCCGTGCACTAGGTTTTGACATGGGTCACCCTAATGGTTCACTTGGTTACTGCAACAGCTGCAGCTCAGGGAACTAACCAGCAGTTTGACGCCCGGCTAATAAAAGCTGTGCCATGTGTTTTAATCAGATAAGGCTCTTGATTAATTTGGCAAAAATGTCGGCAATTTTGTACAGATTCGTGTTATATTTGCACCTCCTCTTACTTTTTAACGGCCTCCTTTGCTGACTCTTCAGTTCATCCATTTATGATATCCGCGTTCTGTAAATCTTTTGACTTCTCGTTTTGATCACTTGATAACTGATCATGATGAATGAAAATGAATATTCAGCGACTGGATATAACTTACGAACCATGGCCATACTTCAGTTATCATTTTCATCTTTCGATGCAGCGATGTATGAGCCGTTTGGTGAATTCTTTGTTCATTACGCAATCCTATCTTAAGCTATATTCGCGGATTAATTTTTAGGATCATCCTGCACTGTTTGTGTGTTTTTCTTGGCGCGCGCGGGTGTGGGGGAGGGGGAGGGGGCAAATTTTATTTCTCTCACGTACAAATTTTATTTCTCTCACGTAACACTGGTTTCAAGCGAAAGACCACTTTCTATCGTCAGAGAGCTTAGAACTGCCTGTTTCCCACCACTTCCATGACAGTTGGTCCCTTTCAAGGTCTTTTTTATTCAAATTCTCACGCAATATTGCCAATATTATTTCGTAGTTTCCGGTCTAGCGCTTCCGGTGCTCTCTTCTCCTACGTCACGTCGAGCGCCAACCACCTTCATTGCCAGTTCCCCGCATACAGCATGTTTGATATTGTCGTATTTAGGTCACTCTACATATCCAATATTAGCCGATGAAAACTGTATCTCTAAATTGAATACCTTTGTGAAAACGCAAAATCAGTTCATTTATTTATAACACCGTTATCAATAATATTTTTATGTCACCAAGGAACGGTATTGAGCAAAACTATCAACACAGTACTAATGCAACAAAACTAACTGAATATTTTCCCCTGTTTTTCAAATGATTTTTGTCTTCCTTCAAATGACGTTGGCGAGGCTATTTTGATTTGTTTTATAAGATGAAGCCTTTCACTACTTATTATATTAGCTAATATTGACCTTTCTTTTTATCCTTGTGCGTGTAACATGCGTGAAGCAGTTTTCCAGCAGAAGCCCTTCTCACTGCTTTGATCCAAGTGATCTCTCTTCCCTCTCTACATTGTTTTTGTCACGTAAGTTTCCTTGGCTTGTAACTTCCACTTTTTTTCAACCCAATAGCGATTTCCATTTATTTTCTCCTTGAAATTTCACTTATCGCTCAAATAAAACGGTCTTGAGAGTAAAAGGCTGCTCCGAAGAATGGAATTAATACTTTCTTGTTCAAACGAATTCTCCAACCAGTTCCATAACAAAAATATATGGAAAACAATGACGAATGTATTTATGACTATTTATGTTGATAAAGCACACAAAATAGTTGACCATCAGTTAAAGTCAGGAGGACACTTTATCTATCTCTCGTGAGGTTACAGCTTTCCTATGCGACAGAGGTATGGTCTCCTGCTAGCATCAATCTGAGAACGATCTTAGAAAGAGTCCAGAGGCGCGTAACTCGCTGGATACTTGGAACTAGAATTGGCGAGATGTCCTACAAACAACGACTGCTGACTCTTCGCTTACTACCACTAACTTGCGACAGAGAACTTAGAGACCTTGTTTCTCTCTATAATTGTATTTCCGGATATACCGGCCTAAATATCGGTCGATATGTTACTTTTGTCACTCATGGCCGATCCCGCTCTAAGAACCCTACCGTCGTACTAAAACCTGCTTACTGTAAAACCGCAACTTTTCAGGCCTCTTTTTTCAATAGAATTGTAAAACCCTGGAACATTATCTGTAATCTCGCCTCTCATGACAAGTTTTCTAGTCTAAGTATGTTTAAAAACTTTCTGCGCACCACTTATTTTACTATACTGGGCACTACTTATAATATTAGCATACCGTGCACCTGGTTCCTCTCCCGTAACTGCCTTTGCCACCGTTCTTAATTTTATCTGACTGATTTTACACTTGCGCCTTACTGTGCTAATTAGATTTATTGTAATTCTATTAAATTTTAAATTTTAGATTCTTGATTCTTCCCGATTTTAAATTAGATTTTAGGGCTGCGCCTCGCATGGGATACTTTTCCCGTTCGCGCAATCCTCTTTCATTTCATGTCTTATTGATTTGCTATATATGTATATTTTTACTTATGAGACCAATAAAGTTGATAGACTAGACAGCTGGTAGACTAGACCATATTTAAAGAGGGAGCTATTCAGGTAATAATTCAGTGTTCAAGTACACCAAAGTAAAAATCCACCTATATATTTTCACGCAGTATGTCACTACATATCACTCGTCATCACTACCCATGGATACTAGACACTTTCCATTACTTCACACCACTATACATCACAACTCGTCACTAAACATCACAAGCCGTCATTACACGTTCCTAGCAATTACTAGCCATTATTCCACGTTAGTACCCGTTACTAGTCATCACTAGCCGTTATTCCATGTTACTACCGATTACTACAAGTCACTAGCCATGTGTACTTGAACATGGTATTGTAACCGCTATTCTTGTACTCAATTCCCTCAAGCTAAGAATGTAACGTGGAGAACTGGTAAGAGATTACAATCCGCTTTCCAACGCTGCTTGCGTTTTATTTTTATCTTTATTTTTGTGACACGTTGATTTACTGTTATATTTAATCATTTATTTAGTGGCAAATAAAAGAAGCTGTTAAGGCAATTCCTCTGAAATATAAGTGACAATAGATTTTTGTTCAAACTTTGTCCACTGAATATTTATCATATATGAGAGCTTCTATTTTGAAATCAAAGAAGAGGGGTGCCCATGCTCATTTAGGAGCAGTGGGGCATTGAAAATGCCCCATTTTGGCATTATTTAACAATGTGCTTATTATGAAAACGCATTCCAAGCTATTGTAAGATCTTTGTGAGCCCAGACTCATGAGAATACGAATCAAACTACAGTCAATACATAGAGTCGGACACAAATGAACATTTCAAGTTTGATTTAGACAGAAAGTTGAATCCTTGGTTAAAAATTTGAACCCAATTTCTTGCCATGGTTACCAAACTAGCTGTCCATGGCTGCTAATGCTTGGGCTCAATCTTTGGTAGATTTAAGGGGTAATGCCCGCTACCATGTTTCAGTTTACTTGATCACATTAATTTGTGAAGTATCCTTGTCACTCCAGCCACATCCCACAAGCTTTACGATTTCATTGCTTGTTTTATTGATATGTGGGTACTTGAGCCTGAGTATTAGCTATGCCATGCTGATGAGGCCTAACAAGGCCGAAACAGCTGTCCATGGCTGCTAATGCTTGGGCTCAATCTTTGCTTTGGTAGATTTAAGGGGTAATGCCCGCTACCATGTGGCCTTAGTGCCTTTTGAGTGGCTTCAGTTTACTTGATCACATTAATTTGTGAAGTATCCTTGTCACTCCAGCCACATCCACAAGCTTTACGATTTCATTGCTTGTTTTATTGATATGTGGGTACTTGAGCCTGAGTATTAGCTATGCCATGCTGATGAGGCCTAACAAGGCCGAAACAGCTGTCCATGGCTGCTAATGCTTGGGCTCAATCTTTGCTTTGGTAGATTTAAGGGTAATGCCCGCTACCATGTGGCCTTAGTGCCTTTTGAGTGGCTTCAGTTTACTTGATCACATTAATTTGTGAAGTATCCTATATACTTAAGGAACCATGCAAACACAGTTTGCCACTCAGCTTTCGACACACATCTCTAATGAAAGAAAAACTTTTTGCCCCGAGTCGGAATCGAACCGACGTTCCCCAGTTAATAGTCGGGCGTGATAACCACTACACCACCGGAGCAACCACGCTGGCAATGCGGCCACTTTAGAAAGTGAGTAGTATCGCACGTCGGCCATTCATCGGAACATTTTTCTTTCGAGACTTTAGTGTGTTTCCTGGCTTCCGAGGAATGGCCGACGTGCGATAAAAGGGAGATCAAAGGGAGATCAAAGGGCCAGAAGTGAAAGAACACCTTAAAAAGGCAGATGTGGAGAAGTTGAAAGAGAAGATCAATGAGGAGAAGTGGCACGGACAGTTCCTGCAGGCTAGATGGCAAGACTGTGAGCTAAGTCAGAGCGGATGCTTTACCTGGCTGCGCGATTGGACATGCGCTTCTACCCATACCATCGCTGGCGTAATGGAGCTTTAGAAGCAGCTCACACCCACTAAGGTGTACACAGTCCACAAAACAGGTACAACACAGGGCGACGTCACGTGTAGACTGTGTGGGAAATCTCCTGAGACTCTTGCGCATGTGCTAACGGGGTGCGCTGTTTTGGCCCAGTCTAAATACCTAGAGAGACACAACGCAGCACTGAAAGTTCTCTTCTTTGAGATGGCAAGGGAACTGAGGCTAATTGATTCAGTTCCTCCCTGGTACTCGTGTGCAGAGCCCAAACCAGTCTACGAGTCACCTGAGGCACTAGCGTTTTGGGATGTCCCAGTTTATGCGGAACACACCATGGTCAAAGTTAACAGAGTGGACGCTTGATTTGTGGATCAAAAGAATAAGAAGGTGTGGGCTGTAGAGATGTCCTGTTGGATGGAGCATCGGGAAAAGAAGTCCGAGGAGAAGACGGTCAAGTACGGGCCTCTGCGATTCGAGCTGAGGAAGCAGTACAAAGGCTATGACGTTGAACAATGCAACATCATCATTGACGTGCTAGGGGGATGGTAAAGGGATCTAGACCTGACAATGAGGAAGCTCTTTGGCAGTAGGGGCTATGACGTATTGAGAAGGATGCATAAGGCTACCATCTCGACTTCTCTCAACATAGTGAGAACTTTCAAAGCCATTGTCTCTTGACTTTCCATAAGGGAATGGCATACGTGCTCAATATAGCTCATCGGATAACTTTAGATTAATTGTTTATTAGATTTTTATCTTTCATAGTATCGCATAACTTTAGATAACTTTAGATTGTTTATTTTATAAGATTTTTATCTTTTATTGTCTATATATTTTTTTGTAAATCAGTAGTTTTCTTTTAATAGTTCCTTCAGACTGCATAGGTTACGCTGTGGGCCCTATGTTTTACCATTTTAGCATCCATACGTTTGTCAACTGCCATAATAATAATGAGGACCTTTGGCCATTGGCTATGGCTTGCTTCTTTGGTATAATCTGCCAGAGCGTAAGCGTCATGAGAAGATAATAGTAATAATAATAATACAAGAATTTATATAGCGCTATTTCCGTGAGCTCAATGGCGCTTTGCAATAATCGTAGTTCTACAAAGAAAATACATTTGAATTATTAAAAATAGCTAAGAAAAAAAAGAAATTAGATCAGTCTTTTCTCACGCAAAGCTTATGATTACTTGATTATAACGACTGGAAAAAAGGTGGGGTGACCGTGCTCGTCTGTAAACAATAGCCATTTTTCAACGGACAAAGCTCAATTTGAAGGCAAATCCGCCATCCGCGCTAATGACGCCATAAATTATGCGCAGTATGCGCGATCCAAATGTGGGTCGCAAATGTGAGGAATCATCTTATCCTAGAAGCCTGAGTGCCCAATATTACGTCAGACAATAACGCCTCATTTCAAATTCAACATCATCATCATCATCATCATCATCACCATCATTTTTATTTAAATTTAACAACTAGGAGGAGGGGAGGGGGGAGGGGGGGATAAGGAATTAAAGAACAATGTTCGAATCAGGGGTGATGGGAAACAGAAAAGAGGGAACTCTGACTGGGTTCCAATGATACGGCCCACAGCATACTCCTAATTGCAGACCCAATTTTGACGTTCATTCCAACCGCAACGAACCGTATAGCTACAACGTCATGCTTTCGTCAGCAGCTGCACTGAACAGAAAAGAGCGCTAAAGGTTATGAGAAACACGAAGTCACGGACCAATCAGAATCGACTGTTCCCACGGTTAAAAGGACCATAGCTCTTGCATTTCCATGACAACAGTCAGCCAGTCAGGCGACAAGGTGGAATTATTCAAACTCATGACGTTTAAAAGACAAAATAGTGCATTTAACATATGGAAAATTGTGAAAAATGTGCTAAAATGTTTCCCAAAAAGCAAAAAAATGTTCAAATTCTGCTCAAAAGTCAATTAATTGCTCAAGAGTGCTGGAAATGTAAAATAGTGCTCCAAATTCGAAAAAGTGCCGAAAAAGTGCCCAACGCAATCGGGAAAGGCCTATCAGTAGTCAGTGGTTTGCTTTACTTCGCTCTGTGATTGGTTGGGAAAACTCGCGCCAGTTCAGGGTTCGCGCAGCTGGAAATGCATTTAAAACTAACATGGTGTGGTGAAACTTAATACTTTCAGCAACAAAAAGAGGTGTTTTAAAACAAGAATAATCAGTTTTCGGTAAAACGTTAAATAGAAAAGTTACTAAAGTTTTGTTAGTATTACTTGTACTTGCTTTTTGCTGTTGAAAAGTGGGTGGAACCCTCCCCCTGCGCGGTGCCTGCACTTTCTCAACCAATGAAAACCAAAACCAATCGTCACTTGCACGCGCGCATTTTCCCGCGCTTGGCGCCGGCTGCATGTAATTGCTTCAAATTCTGATTGGTTCATTGCATTGTTAATCTTGTGATTGGCTAAAGTAATTGTTTGGTTTTGGTTTTACAGCAACCAATCCCCACCCAATACCAGACGCCGTTTCGGGAAATGAGCCCGCGCTCATCCTCGAGGACAAACCCTCGCGACAAACCCGTACCCGAGTCGAGCCTCCCTTTCTGTCGTGAATTGAAGGGGTGTGTGGAAAAAAAGCCCCAAGTGTCATCTGATCAGCTGTTAGATTCTCATCCCAATTTCCTTTTACTTGCTTGTAACACAGAGAGAGAATTTGACTGAACATCAAGAGTCACTTAGGGCTTTATTCCATGCACCCCTTCAATTTCTACTTTCCTCCGTTCTCATAATCTCGTTCGTTTTCTCTCTACTTGTCTTGTGATCCTCTTTTTCTTCAAATCTTACAATTAGCCCGCAGAGTAAAACGGTTGTTCTAGTTTTTTTTAGCCGCCATCTTGGATTTTCAAACCATGGAGCAAGAGTTGGAACAAATCAAAGGCGGAAGGCAATTTGGGGTGAGAGGTGAGGGGCGTTCTTTCATCTTTCTGCCACACCACCACCCACTTAGTGACATTTGCTTTTCGCGAAAAAAGCCCTCGCCCGCCTCAGATCTCTAGTATCTCTCGCTAATTTGAGAAAATTGGAAAGAGCGCTTGTTACTGCTCCTCTGTCAAACCGGGACACTGCTCGCAGCCTAGGCCAAAATTCCTCGGGACACTTTGAAAGAGACAATTAAAACGTCTTCAAAGTACCCACAAAAAGGTAGACTGCAAGTAGTCTCTAATTTCGGTGATGGATTGTGAAACGGAAGAAATACACGCGCGCGCGAAATTGCGAGGAGACGCGACGCGAGGGGAGCTAAATTTCAGCACTCCTCTTGAGTCCCGTCTCCTCGCCAGTTCGCGCGCGCGCGTTTCTCCTGCCCGACAATCCACTGGGGGAATTTCTAACAAAAAGGCCGATGGCCAAAACAACTCGGCCAGTTAACCGTATCACATACAACTTCCACAAAGTTTCAAACTCTGTCAGATATTTTTAAACATGTTTTGTTGGCTGTTTATTTCATGGCCTTTTTGCAAGCGTCAAGCAAACCTCTATTTACAAATAAAAGAGTTACACAAGTATGAATGATTACTATCGCGTTCGTATATTGTAGGATATGACAACATTTCGGTAAATGCATAGTAAAAATACTTAAAACTATTTACAGTTAAAAGATATTGTTCTCGGTGCCCTGTACACTCCGATTAATGATTGGTGTACATCTCTGACAAAAATGGAAGGAACACGTTCCTTCCTTTTCATATTAACGTTCTATCGAGGCAATACTTTTGCCCTGGTATCACAAAAAGTATCTTGGGCATACAGTTTGTTGTCAAATGTTTCCAGGATAACGTGAATAATGATATAAATTATTATGAACTTGAATGTAACTGGGTTTTTTGCAAAGAGAATCTTGTAAATAGAGCTTCAATGAAGTATTAACAGGTATTATTATATTATTATTTGCACTTGAGACATGCCCTTTCCTGAGGTCTGACTGTCTCCACAGTCCATCAGTCTAACGTACACTAGTTCATTTCATTGGGAATGGACCGTAGTAAGTATTGACAATTTGTGATAGTGGATTTCAAGGGAAAGGAATTCCTACTTTACAAAACTTTCAAAATCAAAAGTATGAAGAATAATGGAGGATAAGATACAGAGCCATTTTTCTTTCAGGTATTGTTCAAGTGAAGGAGTACCGGCTGTTCGCCTGAATATAGTTAAATGAAAAGAAAACACTGAACTACTGTGATATCCAACTTCCTGCTATCTTCAGTAAGAATTAGCTTCCCTTGGTTAGTGTATGCAGTCTATTATAACTGGCTATGGTGAACTGCCGCTTTGTCAGTTGTAAAAATTATTATTTTTTGTTTTCTGAAAGTTCGAGATGGCATGAGCCACAGTATTTGTAATTTTCCAGATAGAGGATCAACCCAATGCTTAATTCATGGTACACTTAATAGTACATGCAAGTTATACCCTGTTCAACACAATCACGCTTGACGAGTTCTGGCTTCAACAGTGTCCTGCCCTTCCGTGTTAAGGACACCATCTTGTGCAAAGACCCTTCAATCGTGATCCTTAGTGAGGCACAATACAAAGGCTGGTGAACAACACGATTCTCAGTCTCATTTGTCAACCACTTTTCTACACTGCAATCAATCTAATATTTTGGGGAAACTGCCTTGGAATCTTAGACTAGAATTTTTATAAGGCAGTCTCAAGTCTAGTCCAGCCTTTTCAAAAGGCCTTGCTAAAACAAATGCTACCCTCGCCCTCTTGCAAGCTCTCAGATTTGCCATTCATCAACCCTCTCTGACAGCAAACACTGTTTGCATGAGCAGAATAAACACAATAGTAAACAAGGAGATGAGACAATCTGTCATCTCCTAGTGATCAAAAGATAAATAAACAGTCCAGTAAATAAAATAAATGTATACATATATAGCGGGTAAATAAATGCTTGACTTGCCAATGGTCATGCCATTAACTTGGCTATACTGGGACTATATAAATGCCCTGCTAAGGGTTTACCGTGCTATACTTAGTTTTTCTCTATGCCTGCATCTCTGAATCCAAACAAAACAGAGTATGGCTGTTTTGTTTGCCTTTTCATCCAGATTTAACTACAGGTCATTTGTGGTTAACTTTTCATTCCATATATGGATAACATGTTAACTGAAAAAATTATTGGAATGTGCTTTCATTAGGTGCTGTTTAGCAAAATAAAATTCGCTATTTTTAGATACAATATTTCACCTTGGATAAACTTGGTATTCTCTTCTAACTCAATGCCAATTGATGACTGAAATCCTAATAATGTGGTAGAAATTATTATTAAGATTTGCTATGACACTACAAGGACCAGCCAGTGTTCATGTTAAGAGGTCCAAAATACACCAAGGCACCAAAATAAAGGAAAGTACCATCAGCGTGAGTCTTTCACAGCAGTTCAGAGGCACAAGTAGTCAAGGAGACTTATATGCTATGGAGAAAGATGAAGTAAATGTGGGACCAAGTTCGTGAGTCCACCTAAGGTGATGAAATGTGGTGAAGGGCCAAGTATTTCTTTTCTTAGAGGACAACCACATAAGGTTTATTCAACTTTGAGGTGTGGACTAGGGCTTCCCTTTCTCACTTCACCATATCATTCATTTCCTTAGCCATCGCTGTGCCAGAAGTATGCCACTCAAGAGCCGCCATGTAATGAATTGCCCCCTGGATAATAACCGCACTGCCTCAAAATCGATAAGTGACTTGGCTATATTGTTGACTCTTTTGTTGACATAGAAATGTGAGTGTTGTTTACCACTGTGGTGAAGGCATGTATCTGTTCTGATCCTGAAATTGGTGATGTCTGGAACTGAACCACGCGTTCTGCAACACACTGAGCTGTCAGCCTTGCCTCGGCATCTTGGTCCCAACATTCTTCAATTGTGTTAATAAGGTTTGACATACCCTATAAAAAAGGAAACTGACTTAATAAATGTCTAAGCTTGGCCCATGGTTCATACAGACCTGAGACCTTTTCAAGCACTTTTCAAGGGCCCATACCATTTCTTCAAGGCCTTGTTTTCCATGCAGTTTGACATAATCAACTCCTAAAGCATGAGATGTTCTACACACACACGTGCAATACAAACACAAAATGGGCATTACTTGGGGACGATCTGCACCATTTGCAAGATCTCACAGGATTTGTTCAAAAAAATTAGCAAAATAATAAAAATAATATAACCTAGCCCTAAAAACAACAGAGTTGCAGACTATAAAGATCCAATGAAATTTGAGGTTTTAAAGAGGTGAAGCCCAGCCACATTAGTTTCATACATAAAAGAAAACCCCAACCTCTGGAAAATGAGTGGGGGGGGGGGATGTTACAGCAACACCTAGCAGAACCCTCAGACATGAACAGAAAACACACTTTTGTGTGCAGCTGCACTTTCAAAGTTTTCTGTCCACAAAACATGGCCATTTTAACGGAGGCTGTTTCATTCCAGGTACTTTCAATAGGATTCCAGGACTACTGGGAGAAATTCGAGGACCTCCTCTCTTTCAAGAACCTGAATGCTAACCTGCGCGAACCATGTGGGCCACCACTATCAAAACTAACGTTAAACAGGTGATACCACGGCCTGTTTACAACCGTTTTACTCTTGGTAATGTCAGATGCCCCTTGAAGCCAAAAAGTGGTCAATATTTAGTGTCTTTTTTTTATGAAGTTTGCTACCACTGGACATCACACTAAAAACAGCTGCAGCATGCTTTCATTACTGGAGGTCTAAAATAAAAAATGCTTTGAACTTTTAACATTAAAACCAAATTACTACTAAACTGAAAGCTTCCTTCAGGTTAATTGATACAATTAAAGAAACACACTCACACACTGGGGATAATGGCTTGTGCCTCCCTTAAAGATGCAGTCTGCTTTATACTATCCCCATCCCATTCACAAAAATCCTTGGTATACTCTGATTGACTTAACATGTTGCAACAGTCCCTAAGGCAGTATTAAAGTAGTATAATGTCTTACAGAGTGAGCAAGCCAGTCTATTCTAAAGGTCGGACGAATCTTTTTGTGAACTACAGCCTGTTGCATGTCTTCTAATGACGGATGTGAACCAACTTCTTCCTCAAATGGTAACCGGTAATCCTCCACAGGACCTACAAAGAGAGATGTTTCTTAAAACTGTAGTTGTGTTGAGGTGTGATAAGAACTAACAATGTCAAAGACTAGGCAAGAAACCTTCAAACAGCTCGAAGCTTCCATTAAAAAGTACCATAACCTTCTCTGTACTCTCTAAAATATGAACAGGAGGGTTTTACCAAGTTGATAAAACACAACTGCCAAAACTGTTGTAGATCCATCCATTTTTTGAACAATCCTTGGGTTTATTATAATTATTTTTCTGAAGAAAACATGAACTAAGAACACAGCCCTGTTTTATCAGATTTAAAGTTTAAATCTGATAAAAGCAGTACTGTCAGTAATTAATGAGTGTGTTTAACACATCTCATGAAACATTAATTTATTTTGTATACTACTATAATTACTACTGCTACTGCAACTGCTAATCATCATCATCATCATCACTTTATTGAAGTCTCAAATCTTTCTTGCTGAGCACAGATGCTCTACTAATTGTGGAGACTAAATCAGATCAACTCTAAATCAAGTAGAGTCAAATCAAATCAGATGTTGGTTTGGGGGGGGGGGGGGGGGGGGGGAGGGGAAAACTGGAGTACCAGCCAAGGAGAAAAACCTCTCGGAGCAGAGTAGAGAACCAACAAACTCAGTCCACTTATGACGTCGAGTTCAGTAATCAAACTGGGGACACTGGATGAGTGCTCTTACCACTCTCTCAACCCTGCTCCTATGAATTATTAACGAGTTTTTGACTGCCATTAACAGGATGTTGACAGCGTCCAGATGTAACTGACCTAACTTCAAAGGAGTGAGAGCCTCATAAAATTAAATCTGTAATATCAAACTTTTTGTTAAAAACAAACAATCCTCTGAAACAGTTCATGGTACATGTAGGTCACCACCTTTTATTTCCTTTTTTGAAACTGTCACTTCATACGTGCAAGTACCATGTTGGAGAAGAACACTCCTTTCTAGCTTAGTTTCAGCCAGCGGAGCAGTAAAGAAGGGATCTGCCCACCCACCTACCAACCATGTCAAAAAAAATTCACATGGGTTGTCCTATAGTGTATGCTGTTACCCTACGCCAAGCTGTCCCAGCCAGCTTGGCTTAGACTACTGAGCAATAATTATTATTCCCATTATCTTGAGCATGAATGAGGGTGTTTTGAAATAGATTACTATATTTCACAACTACAGTACCGCCTGAAAGTATTGACCCCTTACCGCGTCATTGCCTCGTGACTTTCCCTCGGTATCCCTGCGGCAGGCCGCTGTTTTACCAAGGAATTTTTTTTCGGTCAGGCTCCAAAGTTGCCTCGGGTAAAAAACCAAGGTAAAACCAAGGTAATGAAATACTGTGGTCAAACTTGAATAGGCTTTTATTTTCTTTGTGTTTTGGATATGTCACATTAAAATCGCACTGAAGACCATTATAACTGAAACAAGTTTTTATTTGTAAAAACACATTAATTCTATTGCCATTGTGTTTAAAATAAAGTTTATTATTAACTACATATCTTGAACACGATTAAGGACAGTCATGCATGGTCGCTAAACATATATCTATCGGCTTTTTAATACATGCGTAGAAGATCATAGGTGGACGGAGAGTGAATGGCAGAACTTTCGAACTGCTACACTGTAGTTCTGAATGATGGAGCGGCAAAACAAAAGCTGTGAACGGTTAACAAGTTGGGAATACATAAATACCAGATAAATACTAACGAACGGAAAATCATTGGAATTTTGAAGAAAATAAATAAGCAATTGCACTTAAAAAGTTTATATTTTAAAACGCCTACAGATCACTTTATTAAAGGATGGTGAAACCACAACCTGTCTGTCTGGATAAGGCACTGGCAGACGCCAAATATTTGGAACTTCCACTCATTTGCATATGGTAACGAAATGCAAATTTTGTTAGTTAAGCCTGGTTTTCATATGTCGGGAAAATCCCAGACGGTCGGGGATTTCATTTTTTCCCCGACTGTCCCCGATTTATGCCGAGATAACGAAAACCGCAGAAATCTGGGACGCATCAGCAAAATTGAAACCTTCCCGATTTGTCCCCGACCATCCCAGACGATCGGGGATGTCTACGATCTCCAGTTTTCATTAATCGGCAAAATCTGGGATTGTCGGGAAACAGTGAAATTCCCGATCATCTGGGATTTTCCCGACATATGAAAACCAGGCTTTAGAAGTTGTTCGAAATCATTTTCTTGAAGTGCAGCAGCTCAGAACGATGAAGTAAATGAGCTATATTTTTCAGAGGCTGTCGGAGATTCAAGATTTTTTAACCTTGAAAATTGTTGGAGGTGCAAATCACAGGAGATGGTTATCATTCTTCTCGCCTTGTTACGCTTGATCGATCACACCTGTCCACGATCATTTGTCACCTTTGCATTCAAATACATCGAAACTTTTAAGATCTTTTAATAAACAGACATACCGAATGAAAGCGAAAACTTTTACAAAGAAACTAAGAGTCTATGCACATACGAGGATTGATATAACAGCTGTCTGAATCTTTCCCATATGGTGACTCAATACACTATTGTTAATTATCATGATCAGATAAAACAAAATAAATTGCAGCTGCCTTTCGCATCACTTCCAGTTGCTCGCCTTTCGATACTTCAAAAGTGATTAACCTAACAGTGCAGAGATCAAAAGGTTTTTTAGTAACAGACAAATAAACTTTGAGTTCGAATGGACGAGCTTTTTCCAAACGGATGGCTTTAAGTAACCGAAAATGCGAATGCATTCGCCCAGCAGACTTTAATTTGTTTTGAGGACATCAAATGTTCAAACAACAAGGCAGTGCTTCTTTTAGCATTGGATTAAACAGTACTAAACAGCTGTAGGTTACTTTATAATATTTGAAGACTTCCGATTTTACACTGTATGGAGGCTGACTCAAACTTATGAGTCCATACACAAATAGCTCACAACATAATTTTTTTCTCCATGAATCTTCGCACCTTAAGAACTTACAAAGTCCTTCCGCTTTTTTAACAACTGCAATTAATTGAAGGGCTCAGTGGAAGAAGGGCATAAGTGACGATTTTGGTCATTTTGCTGATGTCCTCCAAATGAGCTGAAGTTTTGCATGTGGCCTTTGATACATTAGAAAAACATTGCCCTATATTCTTTTCGCTTTTTTTACGCTCAGTTTTCGAGAAAACGCGGACCAAAATACGCATTCTACGCATCACTTAGCACAGTTTTTTCTGCTTGGATTACTGAAACTGTACATGAAATGATTGGCAGGGACTTACTGTTTGATAGTGTGACGTAGACTATAAGTTTAGCGGTTAAAACATCGATTCACTGATACGAAACTTACGCGGTTGAGGTCAGCTCGATTAATCGCATTACGCCCGAGTGTTTGCCTGCTCGCCTGGTGGTAAAAAAGACATCATGAAGTCTTGAATTACCCGCAAGCCACTAGCTTCTCTGAAAGAATCCAAAGAAGTTTTCTCTGTGCTTTCCAAATCATGAAATCCCTCTGTTTTGGAGAACAGATTACAGGGCCAGGTGATAAAAAGTCTGAAAGCAACTCTCGTCTTGAAAGCGGCCCTCTGTTGCTAGTCTCGGACCGTCTGTCAAAGGTTACCGTGCTAAAAGTTCGGAAAACGAGAGGTGTTTTTGGACTTTAGGCTGAAAATCTCCGATGTTTGATGAGAGTTGTCTGTGCTTGGAGGCCATAGTTTTCTCCCACAATTCATTGCGGCCACAGAGGGCGCTGTCACAGTGAAAAGTTCCCACGGGTGACATAACGGGATTAAATCAGCTCAGACTACGCGTACTATAGATTATTTTCAATTCGGAAACATTACGGAAAAATCATTGAAGACAGGGAAACTGGCAAGATGAAAAGTCCGTCCGTTTACGACGAGTATCCTGAATTTAATGCAAGGAAAAGTTGACACGTGTGGCAAATACCAAAAGCGAAAATGCATTCGTTATCGTGTGGTGTTTTGTAAACCGGTTAAAACATGCTGGCGAATATCAACACATAAATCACTTTGCCGCGATGACCTCGGTTATTTCGCTTCCGTGGAGGCTTGTAAACATCACCAAAGAGCATTTTCATGCGAGCTAAATGTCAGCAAGAAGTATTTTCACGCGAGATAACAGCAAAATGTATTTCAAGTTGTGTGATGCATGACAGGAAATTAACGATTCAATTTCAGAACATGCAAATAACGCCGTTAAGTCTAACTTAATTAACATTAGCGCTAACCCCTTGAATGCTGTTTTCAAGTCAGACAAACTCTTTGCACACTGACTTAAGGTTAACCAAGGCTTCTGTGTGTTGTTTTAAGTCAACCAAGAATGTTGTGGACTGTTTCTGAGCCAAGCAAGCTTGTTGAGCGCTACGATTAAGCAAAACACGGGTAGTAACACCTGTAGTAAGTGCTGCATTCAAGAAAACAAGTAGACCCGGCATATTTCCAAGTTAGCTGGGCACCTTGTGTGCTATAAGTCAAAAAGTCATATAGCACATTATGTCTTATTGAGCAGAGACGTTCCGTGTTGTCTTAAGCCAATTACGAGCATTTGGCGCTTAGTTTTCATAAGAAGGGCTTGGTGGAAGACTGTGCTAAGTGAAGCGTAGAATGCGTATTTTGGTCCGCGTTTTCTCGAAAACTGAGCATAAAAAAAGCGAAAAGAATATAGGGCAATGTTTTTCTAATGTATCAAAGGCCACATGCAAAACTTCAGCTCATTTGGAGGACGTCAGCAAAATGACCAAATCGTCACTTATGCCCTTCTCCCACTGAGCCCTTCAATTGTTATTGTTCTTTCCCACGTCTTTTCTACCGCGGCATTCCTGTGGCAAATTGTACCACGGCTTTCTCACGGGAAAAAAATTTGCATACCACGGTGGACACATGGCCACAACCCGCAGCAAAGACGATGTACTGCCTCGTCCCGATGGGTCAATACTTTCAGGCAGTACTGTAAATGTTATAATGATGTTGCTTTTGTGATACATACCATCAACAGCGGAACACCTTGAAGCCAACTCCCACAGAACGAGGGCAAATGCGTACACATCGATGTAAAGAAAGGACTCCCTTGTGAAGTTGATAGCTCCCTCTAAAACTTCAGGTGCCATGTAGCGCCTTGTACCAACCTGAAGAGAATAATACTGCCACTTTTTTGGTGTTCTCAGAGCATTTTGTCAACTAGATAATGTACCTTATGGTTTCAAATTTATTCCAGGTTTGAGAAAACATGTAGAAATCCCATGACAAAGCAACATTTTAAGCCAGACAAACACCAGGTACTTTTATTTGTGTTTTTAAATTTCAAGATGGCACTTCCCCATAATAGTAGGGCCTGATCCTACTATATTCCAACGGTGTACTTTGTACACGATAAAAACAACTGTAAATGCTAAAATTTACATGAGTAATATGTGGGCCTGCTACTTTGAAAGGAACAACATTCTTTGGTGTTCAGTGATGTTGATAGCTGTGACGAGTGATACAGCCAGCATCACATTCACAACCCCTTACTGATCCAGCACATTTTGTAATTGAGTTCCCTCAAGTGTTTACAATACTGGGAAAGTTGTTTGATGGTTTCATCTAGACTGCTTCATCTGTACATGTACAGCACTTTGCACTCAGCAAAAATGCATTGTAACTAAGGGCATGCATTCACAAAATGTCATTTAGTAAAGGTGATCCAAAATAGTTACAGATGCAACATTGTAGCCATCTTTTAACAAGGATAGCCATCTTTTGACAAGGACTTGGTCATCAGAAACATACAGTAGGCTTTATTTTTTGTTCAAATTAAAATCCACTTCTGCCCTGACCGTAACTCAAGACACTTAAAAGTTCAAGCATAATAATATTGACTCTGAGCACATCTATTTAATTATGTGCTTGGGTTTCACATGTTAGAGCATAGTCTGTGCTGGTTTGTGTACATAAAATCTGTGAGTATTCAAGGACCAAAAACTGAGTTTTTAAAGAGTGTTAACATCATTGTCTTGCACTATGTTTTGAAATGTTTCCATTAGTGAACAGCAACTTTACAAAAGCTCCCCCAGACAAAAAATGCATTCTTAAGAGACAGCCATGAATGGAACATAAATTTACTGGTCTGACTTTGATATAATCCTATATTACTTCTCAGCAGAACAAAAAATTCAAGGAGTTTTCATTATTTTCAAGCACTTTCAGTACAAATTCTTCTTTTCAAGGGCTTTTCAAGCACCCTTGAAATCCAAAATTAAATTAAATCAAATGACTTCAAGGAGTAGCACGAACCACATAAGAGGGTGTTTTGCTTTTCCATGGCACTACCAAAAATACATGAAAGTGTCACAGCCTCCTTAATTGCATAACATTTCATATGCATCTCGGTTAAGAGGCTAGTTTCAAAGATGATGGTAAGTTGGGCAAAATAGTAAGCTAGATGTAAGTTAATGAGTAAACACCATTTATCATGTCTAATACATGTGTATTGTTGACATCAGGCCAGCAAACATCCAACATTCAACCTTGCTTAAGTTATTTTCTTATTATAAGTGAAAAGTTCCACTCGGTTTGGCAAAACAATTAACTCGTAAGTTGTTTCCCAGATGATGTTAAGTTAGGCAAAATAGTAACTGCCCACTCAGAAATATCATTCTGAAGAAGAAACAAACAAAGTATCATCTTAGGAACAGAACAGCACATCACCCGCAAATAAATTCTGGTAGATTTAAGAATGTATTTGTGAATAGGCTTAGTTTTAAATATGATCTTTAGTTGTTGTTGTTGTTTTTTTTTAAAATATTTTAGACTTACATTTGTAAATGTAACTTAAGATACATGTCTTCTATTTTGGGAGGAATGAAGATTATTATTAAGATTATTATAATTATTACCCAAGTGAGTAAACACCACATATGGCATCTCTTTTGGTGACATTTAACCTTGCATGATTGAGTTATTTTTAAAAGTAATTAAAAAGTTCCACTCTGTTTGGCAAAACATTAAACTTGTATTAATTAAGTTGACTCTGGATGCTGTGTGCTCATATCAGACTTCAGAATCACAGGTTTCTGCATATTTCACACAGTATTTATACACATAATTTTGTCAGATACAAAATTGTATTAGCCATATTCCATTGCATGCCCTCATCACCTGCAAATGTTTTCTTTAAAAGTTAATACTCTGTGCTTTTTGATTTGGATTACTAGTTTCCTTCATATGGTCTATGCATATTCAAAGTTCTTTTAAAGAAACATTGGACACCCCCCCCAGCACCAGACAAACACCAATATCTCTGCACAACTCAAAGCAAACTTTAATATGTACACAGAACAGGTGAATCATGGATGCAGTTGGGCTTGGTGCAAAAAAGGCTTACTGTAGCTGATGATCTGGCCTGCTTACAATCTAAATTTCTACAAAATTCATTCTCCCTTGGCCTGCAGACTGGTTATCATGTCAGAAATGTTTGTATGGACTGTTTTTGTGATTTGAAGTAGGTTGGGTGAGATGTGGACGTGAAATGTGACGCTTTTGTTGAGTGTTACAAGTAATATTATTGTGACCAGGATTGTAGACTGGGATAATATTGTAGATAGTTATTCTTTATTTATACATTTGCATACATGTGTATATGAGGGGGGAGTTTTGAGATTTCTATCTCTTATCTTTTTAAGTGTTTACTTAATTACCATTTACCATGAAATATGTATTTACAGCTATATTTACATATTTAATTTAGTTATATATGTTGTAGTTAAAAATTTTCAATAGGTAATTTTTTTTTAACTAGGTAAATATATTTTTGAACTAGGTTTTTTTTTTAACCAGGTAATTTTACTCTTGCCTGGTTTCAGTCAACTGTCTGAAAAAGGGCCTTCATTTTTTGGGGTGTGGATGAAAAATAGGGGCCTGGTATTTTTAGGGGGTTCTTAAAAGATAGAGAAATAAAAAAAAATAAAAAAAGAATTGACAACATCACTTTCACATTTCTCTGTTACTCTCTTTTCCCCTTCTATCAACCTGTACTCTTTCACTACCTCACAATTCTGTCTCACACTAACTGTGTTGCATTCATATTAACGTCATTACTTCAATGAGAATAAAGAAGAAATTTTACTTACCCGCTGGGTATCGAACCAACAACCTTCATATCAGTTCAGATCTCTTGTCCATCACGCTCTTCTCTAGACCACGCTGCTCAATTTGGGAGTTACCCCATTCTTTCTTCTATTTATTCTTTCCTAGGTCCCAGACTCACATCGGTCAAAACTTAATTTATGCAAAACGCGCACATGCGCACTTGTATGAAAATGGGACTTGTTCATTGAAAGCGAAGAAAGCGATGGATAGTGTACCGTTGTGTCGCTAAAGACACGTTTTACGAAAAGTTAGATGCCCTTAAAGGCTCCAAAAAAAGTAACAGTAAATTGACTGTCTTCATAGATGATGAATTTTACGAGAATGCTAAAAACTAGCTCAAAAATGAAAGCAAGAATCACGAGCAGTTCGGACTGACAAAGACAGATGTAGGGACGATTAAGCAAAAGCAGTGGACCATTCAAAATGACAACATCTTGTCGAAGGACCGAAAAATTGTAGTACCTAGAGGCCAACTTCACAGCATTTTATCCCAAGCTCATTCTTCAACCGCACACCGCGGGAGAGATAAAACTGAAGAATTTGTAAAGAGGACATATGCAGAAATATCTCAACATGTTGTAACACTATTCGTCGGTCTGTGCCATCTACACCAACAACAAAAAAGTGTAACAGACCATTTGAAGCGGCCAATAACGAAACCAATACAGGCAAGTAATTTTCTGGCACACGTACAGTTGGATTTGATAGACTTTAGAAATTTGAAATGTTCTTGTGGAAAAAACCACAACTGGCTTTTACATGCAACTGATCATTACAGCAAGTTTTCCTGGCTTTTTCCTCTGTCACATAAAACCAGTGAGGAAGTATTAGAAGCAGGTTGGCTTTCCTAAAAAGCTTCACACAGATAATGGAAAAGAATTCAAGAATAAGAACATGATAGACTTTTGCAATAAACATAAAATTGACCTAGTTCATGGAGCTCCAAGAACTCCACAAACACAGGGACTAGTTGAAAGAAACAACAGAACCGTTAAGGAAAACTTGGCAAACATCCTTAAGGAGAAACAAGTCAGCTTGAACACCTGGTGCAGATTTGTTGGATAGGCTGCCTATAAGAGAAATATCACAATACACAGAGCAACTTCAAAAAGCCCATATGAACTTGTCTTTCGCATTCTTCCCCATAGAAGCATGCCAACAACACCATCGCCAGAACAATGTTCCTCTATGGAAGCAGATAGACAACAAGAAAGTGAAGATGAAAATGAATGTGCGGAGAAAGCAATTGAAACAGAAGTTGAGGAGCCTACCAGAGTCTCAGACATGAACAATCCTACCTCCAAAAGAAAAGCTGAAGAAAGTTCATCTCAAAACAGAAAACGAATGAAAAGCCAAACAAATGAAAAACAAAATAAATATAATGAAAAAATGAAATCCGCAAGACCAAGTGTAAAGAAATTTGAAGTCAATGATTATGTCTGTGTCAAAATTGGTAAGATTGATAAAGGTACTGCACTTCATCCCAATGTTCTATTTGGGAAAATAGTTGAAATGGAAAACACATATGCAAGAATAGCAACCAAATTTGGTTTAATAACAACTCTCATTTCCCCCTCAAGATTGACAAAATGCTGGAGACCAAATATTGTTTTTGAAACTACTAAAGAAATAACGTTTACAGCAGCATGTAAAATGGCAATGGAACAATAGACAATAAAACTGCTTTCAAGTTCATTTTTATATTTGTTGTGTTTTAATAATAACAGCAAACCATCCATTATTATTTTTTCAAAATCTATCTCCCTTTTTTCTCCTCTTCAATCTGCTAGTACATCTGAACCCTTACCCTAACCTAACCCTAACCCTAACCTGTCCCTAACCCTAACCCTAACCCTAAAACCATAATGCTTAGGCCTAATCAGTAAACCCTGGGCACAATAATATCAAGCTCATTTAAAACAACACATTTTGGAGATTAGAAATTAAGACTGAATATGCAGGTTGTGTCATAACAAAAATTAATGGAGGAAAATACTTTACGAGAAAAGGCCAGTTGATAAAACCATTAAGTACCTAATTACCAAAAATGGAACTAGTTTTAAAAAGGAAATAACTACTTGATACGAAGAGAAACGTAGTTAGAAAAAACTAACCAGTTATAACATGAAATAATCTAGTTAGAAAAAAAACTAACCAGTTAAAAAATGAAATAATCTAGTTAGAAAAAAATTAACCAGTTAAATATAAAATCAACTAGTTAGAAAAAAACTAACCAGTTAAAAATAAAACCAACTAGTTAGAAAAAAACTAACTAGTGAAAAAGTAAAATTAACTGAAAACAAAAATTAACTGCAACAGATACATTTAGTATTTATTGTAATTTTAGGATTAGAAGGCAAAGAGCCACTTGTGGATGTACTTCTAATAAGCCATTATTATTATTATTATTATTATTATTATTATTATTATTATTATTACTATAGGAAGAATTGCTTGATTTTTGACCAGCTACTTTCTCTGAGAGACCACTTCCTGAAAACCTTAATGATAGCCCTGAATCCGTGAGCCAAAGTAGTGTAAAGGTAAAGAAATATGGTTTTAAGGCCAAATAATCACTAACATCGCCCTCAAGTCCTTCAGAGGTTGTATAACCACTGTACAGTGTACTTAGTTTTGCCTATCAAGCTGATGTGTGAGTTACCAACAAGTTGCCCTTGTTGAGTTAAGCTCTGACAATCACACACAAGGAAATAAGTCACCTACCTGGCCATGCATCTCTCCTGGGTCACCACCGCTATGAAACTTCACCGCCAGACCAAAGTCAGACAGGCAACATGTAAGGTTATTTTTCACAAGAACATTTTTACTTTTGAAATCTCTGTGAGCAATGCAGGGCTTGAAAAAAGCTCCATGAATTTCAGTATGAAGGTAGGCGAGGCCGCTTGCCATGCTTCCAGCCATGGAACACAACTCACGCCAATTGATCACATGGCTCTTAAGATAATCGGCAAGTGAACCATGTTCCTGATACTGAGTAACCAGCCAAAGCTCCATATATTGGCCATCAGTGTGCTTTTCCGCTGCAATGAAGCTAAGAATATTTTCATGTTTGATGTTGCAAGACATGTAGATCTCTTTCTCGCTGGCCCAAGCTGCTTTGTATGATGAAGGGAACACCTTAACAGCAACCACATCACGTAAATAGTCTGCTTTCCATACTGTGCCAAACTGGCCTTGAGAAATGACCTCAACTAACTGAATTGGTCTAACCCCCAGATCTGGAGATGGTGGCGATAACGGATGCAGTGGAAAATGAGGTCGAAATGACGTCTTGCGTCTATGGTACACGAAAAATCCAAACACAAGGAATACTGCAAATCCAAATATCGGCAACACTGAGTACAACAATGTTTGTATAGTTCTGTCTTTTGTTGGCACTGTTGGACTGATCGTTGTTGATACTGTACTTGGACTTGCTGCTTTGAGAATTAAAATCAAATAAATAATTAATTTAATAAATCACTTACCCATCAAGACCAGAAAACAAATTTTCATTAACAAACTATTAGTTACGTCATGACCAAGACTACCTAAATTCACTAAGAAAATATCATCATCATCCATTAAGGATAATTCCATAACAAAGGACAACCGATTACATCTAAGTATGGCCATGTCATTTATTAACTCATTTTACATTAAATTACAACACTACAGACTTCGCAATGATAGAGCGATTTTCAATTGAGTGTTGAAAGTAATTCTTGTTTTGCTTTGGTTTTGCATTGCTTCACTCTGTGATTGGCCAGGAAAACTCGTGCCACTGTCTCAACCAATCAGAAGCAAAACCAAAACCAATTGCGACTTACACACGCATATTTTCCCACACTTTGCACCAGCGACATGTACAATGTAATTGCTTCGTATTCTGATTGGCTCATTGCAACTCTTACTTCTGTTGTGACTGGTCAGAGTAATTGCTTTGGTTTTGGTTTTACGAGACTCAATTGAAAAGTGCTCTAGTGAACACTCATCCATTGTTTTGCTTCAGCTGAGGCCATCTAGGATTGCTGAAACCAAAGAGCCTGGGAAAGAGATTGATGGTAGAACGTTTCAAAGATGCACTCAACTGCACCTTTGAAATAACCTTTGTTTATGCACAATGTTGTGTACAGTATTTTACTTTAATGAAATCTGTACGTTGACATCTGATCTAGTTTTGTAAAATTAGAAGGGAAAGCTGTGACTAAACAGCTGTTTTGAAAGGACAGAAAAAGTGTCCTAAGGACTTCAATTTTTTTTCATTTAAGGCAGGGTTCGTACACTTTTGAGCTGTGAAAATTCAATGGCTTTCCAGGACTTTTTCCATGACTTCTTGAAAAATTCCATGAATTAAGTTAAGCAACTGTTCTGAGACAGTAGTGTCAAAACAATAACAAAAATGACAAAAATGTTCACAAGTGTAATCTTGCAACACGTGCTAAGTTTATTTCTACTGAAATAAATCATATATTTGGACTTGTCGGTTAACCCATTGGCACCCGTGCCGGCCAAAACCGGCCGTAAAAAACTCCCATGCTTCAAAACATTGCAACTTTCTCAATCGCACGAATATTGCCTTAACTGTTAGTTGTGAGCACGAAATGGAATGCCCTTTAAATTTGGATATCCAATAAATGCAAGAAACGTAGCGATTTTTACCAAATATGGCCTTTTGAGTTTGGACAAGAACGAAACTGGCCGTTTTTAACGTCAAAGAGAAACAACAAAAATGCCCCTTTTTGCCTTCATGTTTTTTAGGGAAATCATCGTCCAAAAACCAAAATTCAACCATCATAACAAAATTCAGTCCTTTTTCTAGCTTAGAAATGACTTTTTTTGTTCATATTCTTCTCCCGAGTGTAGATACAGCCTTTTGTTCCAGTGCATTCGGGCCTTCCCGACATTTTCAACATCTTGAGCGCATTGCATGCTGGGAACTAACGAGAATTTTTGACAGCGCCCGTTCCTTCCCCCAATTCTTTCACATATACAGCCTGCAGTCTACAGCCACTCCGACCTACCGCCAAAATTTCCTGCTCGTAGTCATCTTCAGTACACAGAAATTCCAAAATATGTGGCGGTAGGTCGAGAAATTCATCAATAGTCGAGTCCCAAAGGTACTAAGTGTTCGACCGGCCAAATTCCCAGTTCGTCGAGTAACAAGCCAAATTCAACAACAAAGTACATCACCTTGCTTGATTCTTTGAGAAAGTGGACTCTTAGCTACCGTCACGTTTAATGATGCTCATCAGGCAGCCGCTAAAGATGAAAAATGGCTGTAAATTTAGCAGAAATCGCAAGCAAACCGAACTTGGGCCATTGTTGTTGCTTCACGCATAAAAAATAGCTACGTCAAAATGACGTTTTCAGAAACCTTGAGCCTCCAGTGGCTTAGGACAGCACCACTTTTCCCTGGTAGTTCAAATAAAGAGTCACGAATTGCTATTCATTGTTTATAGGTGGAAAATCACTCCAAAAATGTAAAAACCTGCGGTAGTCAATGGGTTAATTTTTGTAACTTTGGATCTACATTGCTTTCAACTCATAGAAAGCCTACTGTTTTTCCATGACTTTCCAGGACCCAAACCTACATTCCAGGACTTTTCAGGCCTGGAAAGTGAAATTATGAAATTCCATAACTTTCCAGATTTTCCAGGTCCTGTATGAACCCTGTAAGGGTGTATATGAGGCCAGGGGGTCCACATAAGGGTGTCTGGGAAGCATGCCCCTAGAACACCCTAGGAGCATCATACTTAACAATAAAAATGTTTGAATGGCCCATCACTAAATCTTGTCTAAAACCTTGCAGGGCTCAATCTTGGCGGTGGTCAACTAGCCAAATACCACTGGATTGTCAGTTTTGGCTAGTGAAATTCCCTCAGTTACTAGCCATATTGGCTACTAAAATTATGGAGGCAAATTTCTTTGTCAACTGCTTTTAAGATGAATTTAGTGCTGTGAAAATTGTGACACAATGTTTAACATACAGAAAGAAAAAAAAAACGAAGTAATCTCTGAAAGTGAACAGCTTCATGACCAAGCCACATTCAGCTAAAGAGACTGGATCTGAGTGTTCCCATCACGCACTTCAATCGTAAATGAAAGTGCCTGCCACATTGTTTGTGCTTCGATGATCTTCAGTGGATATTAGAGGGTTTTTTTTTTTCAAAACTAGGGTAATTACTAACTTGAACTGAACATTTTATGGCTAGTAGAAAAAGCTCTTTGGCTAGTGAGTACTACCATTTCACTAGCCATAAGCCTACAGGCAACAAAAGTTGAGGTCAAGCCCTGCCTTGACTACATTATTTTATAGTATAACTCTTTCAATAGTTTCTCTAATTATTTTAGAAACAGTGCTCAGTTTTTTTGTTTCCTGCATCCAGTCACAAGAACATCCACTGTTTATTTTGTTCATGTATTGTGGACTTGTGAATTCTAAGTTAAAGGTGCGACTTCCAAACCTCACCACCCGTGGTGCCTTGGTTCTTTTAACCTCCTGTAAGTGGCCACCTCCTGGAAACAGACATCTATGCTTGGTCCCGAGGGTGTCTGTGAGGACAGGGTGCCCACTTAAGGATGTATATGAGGGCAGGGGGTCCACATACAGTTGTAAGGGTGTCAGTGAGGACAGGGTGTCCACTTAAGAGTGTCTGAGAGGACAGGGGGGTCCACTTAAGGGTGTATATGAGGACAGGGTATCTGCTTAAGGGTGTCTGTGAGGTTTGATTATATTAAATTTTGCTTCAATAACAGTTTTATTACAAAAAGATTAATTGTAACTTACTTGCTTCACGAGTTGATGTTAAATTGGGAGCAGTAAACACCGCAGGATCCAGACCTAACTCGTCATTACAGAGATCTCTCTTGCAACAACAAAAGTAATAATCTTTTTTATGACGTTCTACTGTGAAAGGGAGCCCATGTTTGCAAGTAGCTTCACTACATTTATGTGTTTCTAATTCAATCCAGCAACCCCGATTCTCTACCAGCACATTTCCACTGTTATTTGTCCAGACAGCAAAACAAGAGTTCTGTTGTCGTGTGCAAGATTTATTGCATGAGCTGCCTGTATCACATTTTTCCTTGTAACACGTCAGTGTCAGAAAGTTGGTATCCCTGAAGTCACCTGAAGGAATGAGAACAAAAAGACGTTAAGTTTCTTGCCCATACACTACAGTGCAGTATAACACAGTCAATGGAGATGTTAAAATATAACTGGAGTGTACTTTAAAAGCCTATCCTGAATTGCTACAATTCACATGAGAGCAAAAACACAAAACATCTACATGTGACATAAAGAGTTTAGTATTTAGTTATAACACAGTTGTTACTTACAAAAAAAGATAAGCAGGCCATTATCTACAACACACACAAAATATACGTACGATGTATTTTGAATGCAGAGAAGTATATTTCAAACCTGTGTTGTGTCCCTACTACCAAGCCCAGAACTACTCAACACATTAAGTCTGTAAAAATATCAGTTTATATTTATTCAGTTATTTATTTATTTATTTATTTAACTAAAAACCTTGGAAGCCTTACTTTTTATACTACGGAGAAACTTTAGAGACCTGTTACAATCCCTCTTAAAGGGAATCCTTAAAAATCCAAGGAATCTCATGCCAAAAGTGATACATGTACAAACCTGTCTTTTAGTAATCCAAAATAATAATAATAATAATAATAATAATAATAATAATAATCTTTATTTGCTTTTGTCAATGCATACATTTTTTTATTACAATCTAGAAAATTTACAAAATATGATTAATCTAAACTAAATAAAAACAATGGGCAAGCTAGGGAGCCTAATAAACCAGTTGGTTTTCTTGTTAGCTCCCTGAACAATTTAGGTTATAAGAGGCAGGTAAAATAAAATAAAAGAAAAATAAAATAAAAAGAAATGCAAGGAAGGATGAACTTATTTACATGAAGTACAATGTATGTTGTTTCATCAGTAAAACGAAAGTTTATTTTATTTGTTGTTCAGAGAGTAGATGACATTTAATTCTCTTAGGAAATGTGAACACACTTGAGTTTTTTAAACGAGTTGGGAGGTCCTTCCAAATGTCTGTGGCCATAAAAGAGATTGATTGCTTACCTACGTTACATGTAGTTCATACACTTGGCTTATATTAAGATTTTTCTTAGCTGTATATCTAGTGTTGTAGTGATGTGTATTACTAGCATATTAAAACATGTTGAATACATGTAGTTCAGGCAGACAGCCTTTATGCCATGACTGCACAAATTTTGAGACTTGTAGACGATAGATATTATTAACTGTTAAGAGGCCTAGTAAATTCAGCAGCGGTTTAGTGTTCTGTTTCACTACCAAATGCTGTGGCAAAAAATATTAATCGTACAATATATGGTTTTGTTTTACTTGAATTTTACTAATATGTGTTTTATATACACATCCCCAAGCTAATATGCCATAAGAAATATAAAGATAGATTAGCTTGTCATAAATTTGTGTAAGTTGCTTAACTGAGAGGTAATACCTTAATTTCCATATTATTCCAGTGTTTTGAGATAATAATTATACAGGAACAGTCAAAAGAGATGTGATATTTCAAGCTTAAAGATTCGTCAATCATAACACCTAGGTATTTTATACATTGATTTTGTTGTAATGAATAAGAAGACCCATCAAAAAAGGAAAAATGTTTCTTAATTCTATTCCTTAATAGAATCCTTTGGGTTCCAAAAGTGATGTGTATTATTTATCTTCTCCTTGTAAAAATTAATAATCACATTTAACAAATATCAGGCAATATGAATGATCAAAAACAAAAATAATTATCTTTGGACGTTTTTTTTTTAAACAAAGCATCCCAGACAATACCATAAGAAATGTTAAGTGAACACAGCTTGATGGTGAAGATAAAAAGATAAAGCAATCCAAATGGTTTGAACTGATTTATAAGCAGATCAAGAATAACTGCATTTACACTGTAGATGATGTTAATGATAAAGCTTGTTTTAATGATCTATTTCAAAGTTCAAAAAGGGGCCTTTACTTACATGTATTTATTTACTTAATTTTTTGTTCCGAGGAAAGGCAAATGAAGTGACAGGAAAACATCACCTTAGGTGTTGTACAACATTTTGAAAAATATTTCATTAGTTAGAATCTAAGCAAGATTTGAATGGCAAAGTTCTAACAGAGTGTACACCAAAATGAAAGTTGATCAGGTCAAGAGATTGTCTTCAAATAAAGTCGCTATAGCCAAACATTTATGGTTAGATCTCTGACATTCTCGTACAATATTCTGTTAGCCAAAACGTGTAAGGTCACATTCAATATACCACATTCAATATACCATGTTGTGCCATGTTGCTCTATTTTCAAGTCCTTACTGCTGTTATTTTCGTGTTCTTTGTGAGACACCCTGCCATTTGCAGTCAGCAACTCATAACCACAGCCAGCAACTACAGCAAAGCACTGGCTAACACAGTAGTAAGAAGCACCGCTGCCAACATCTTATAGTTTTTTGGTTCACTATTTATCACTTTGAAAAATTTTTTGCTGCAGTTCTTTTCATTTTGTTTGTTCGACTGCTTAATTCCAGAGGAATTTTGACATCCTTCTAAAACAAATTAACCTGATCACTGAAGAAAAGGCATTCCAATTGAGTGGTACAGTTGAGCTAATGTATGTCATCACAGGGAGGGGATGAGTTTTGGGCAGTAAAAAAAAATTGAAAGAATCTTCCTTCTACTGTTATGGTGTGACATCAATCCTGCTTGGCAGATTGCCTGGGCACCTGGTTATTAGAAAGCTACAGTTAGTACTTCTGACAGAGTTTTAATTTATTTTTCTGTATGCTTACTGTCCACTGTGCCCTTTCTTCTTTGTTTGTGAGTCTAGGGATATACTTGCAAGAAAACTTTGAAACCTAGATACTAAGAATGTGGGTTTTGACTCACTTTTGAGCATCTTAGATATCATCCCCAGGCAGTAGCCAATTCCTACTGACCCCATTCTTTGCGTCACAACATCAAGAGCTATTATACTTCAAGTTAGCATTGAATACAGGATTATAGCAAGGTTCAACAAGTTTTCTTGTCTTTGGACAGATTAGCTATATGCAACAGTAGATGGATATTTTTTTTACGAAATCATTAGTAAAAGAATGCTAGATATTGAAGCCAGTGATCACGCCTGCAATACGTACTTTACAAAGAAGCATCCATACCGCAAAGTTATGGGTGATGCTTTCTCAATACTAAGACCCTGGACTTCATACATTAATATTGTTCACTTGTTCCCTGTTTGTGCCTCACTCATTTAAGGGTTCATAGAAAAAAAAGAGATGACAGATCGTCCACATATTCCGCATGGCATAAGAGGAAGCACATTACAGGGGTCAGGCATAACGACCCAATAATCTCGTAAATAATGTGTTTCAATAACACCACATCATGTTGGGTAAAACCACAATTAAAGCATTATAAAGGTCTTTAATAGAACTGTGGACAGACAACAGCGTCATAAAAAAAACATGCATTTTTGCTGGCACAGAGTAATATTGTTGTCACAAGCAATCAAAATTTAGATTCCCAATCTCGTAATTAGATATAGGCGGATCTGACATGAATACTTCTTCACTGCACAGCACAAAGGCCACTAACGGTTGTATCGTTTTTTTAGGAAGAAGCACACCGTCACAGATCTTAAGCGAAAATAAAACGAAAAGTCCACAACTATGTAACTTCAGGGCGATCTAAAAGTTGCGAAAAGTCAGTTTATATCGCAGCGTATACGCTGCGATATAAAGGTTTCTCAAGATTTATACAAGATGTTCTTTCGCTTACGTAAGAACTAGCCAGCATCAAATCTACATAGAATGACACTAGCAAACCGAATTCATTGTGATACAAAACAAATTGGTTGCTTAGATCGTCGGTAGGAATAAAATGTACACGATAATGCACACAAAAATCACACAAACATTGTGAATTCAACGAAAAACAAACAAAACTTGAATCGACTTTTATTAAAATGTCGCACCATCGAGATGGAGCCAAAAGTGATGGAAACATTACAAAGCCTTGTATGAAGAATACGAGATACGAAAAGGGATGAACGAGCTGAAAAAACTATTTCCACGAAGCGATGGAAACGAGTTTTGTTTTTAGAATTCATTAGCAATGACCTTAGCTTCAGCTGGGGGAATTACTATTTTACTGGCTGTATTTTTTCGGAAGCAAAACCTTCCCGTACTGTTTCCAACAAACAACATAAAAGGGAGTATATAGGGGAACCGTTTTCGGGTCGGAAACTGCTGCGATCTATTAAAAAGTCCGCAAGTTACCGATCGATTGAAATCGCCATGAATAAATACACGTCAACAATTCGTCACAACATTGAACTTCTCGAATGGCCCTGTACTTTAACAGAAAACACATTTCTAAATATTTAAAAGTATTCAGAGCTCTCTTAAATTGTTCTTTAATTAAAAAGGAAAGTTATTTGCTTTAAAAGAGGAATGCAACTGTTGAAAAAAACGATCGATCGATTGTAAAACATGTAAACAACTCCAGAATAGCTCATTTCCAAGGCATGTCACGGAAAAGTGAACCCTATCCAACCAACCAAAACAGATCACCTCGAGACAAAATTTCACATTTCAAGCGTCAAAAACGGCAAACAACGTGTAAGTGGCGCTTATGTTTACCTACAACCGACGAAAAGTAAGTGTTCCCGTCTTGGTCGGCGAAAAACATGGATACTAATTTAACAAAATGCGTTCTTGTGGACAAAAAGCGTTTCTGTTCGACCGCTCGCGTATCAGGGGCATTTGGAAAACTTAGCATTCCAAATCAGATTTAATCTGACATCGCAGGACTTAACACAATCCCTTTACAAGCCTTCTTTACCTACCTAAACAATAAACGCCCAGTAATAACAGCACAAACGCTTGAAAATCACCACAACTCATATCTCCTTAGCATAGCTCTTCCCTTCACGAAACTATTCTTTGCGTGAAGAAACCAAAGACCCCGTATGCATGCTCTTTGTGGCTCTTGATTGACAGCTGTAATCACGTGTTGTCATTAGCGCTTCCCTTGTGCAGTTTATTGGTCATTCGCTTGTAAAGAACAAATCACACCGCATGGATGAATGACAAGGACTCCTGCTGCGAGATTGGCTAACAACCGGGCCCTTTGAAAAATTCGTCACTTTCGCAAAGGGCGCGTAAAAATTCCCGGAGAAAAACCCGCCAACGCCACATTTGGCAAGCACTTAACCTCAACTTAACCGCGGCTGAATCCTGCTAGAAAAAGAGAATTTCACCGAAAGACAACGGAAGCGATTTAAGCACCACTTCCAATCTGGAATGTCACGTAGCTAGACAAGTTACGAAAAGCGAATAGACAGGTTGAAGGGGAGGGGAGAAGTCCGATTTTTGCGATTTTCATGAGGAACCAAAATAATTGCAGAATTAACAGTTTCGTTTGCAAAATAATAATAATAATAATAATAATAATAATAATAATAATAATAATAATAAGCACTAATAATTCATTCAATAATAATAATGATACGAACAAGAAGTGATTTTGAAAAACATTTAACAATAAAAAATTGCGATGAAACATTACTTAAAAACATTTTACGATTAAAAATTGCTAAAAGGGCGACGACGTTT
>JAEMWC010000012.1:2242500-2275000 GCA_016490735.1 Pachyseris speciosa | reverse complement strand
TGCGTTTCATCTGTTTCATAAACTCTGCCCTTGGAAACTAAATCTTCTAAGTTACGAAATCGGTAATTACCCGGGTCAAGTTCATGCAGGTTCAGCGCGGGTATTTCCAGCTTCTGAGTCTAGCTTCCATCCATCCGTCCGGGCATTTCAAATCCATCAATAAGTTTCTGAACACTGTGATGTAAATTTTATGTGCGTTACGACGTAAATTTAAATTGACTTTACGTGCTTAAATACTGAAAATATTAGACACGATGGATGACGATGCGCGAGCTGCTTTCTCAAACGCAAAACGTTGCCTGCGGCTTTTCAACGTTTTACGCCAACCGTTCTCATGCAAATCGCGTCCTCTTTCATTTACGTAAGTAAAACCGGTTAACGTATGTCCGAACACACGTATATAGTTTATGTGATAGTGAAAATCCACCCTAAGGGTGTTTCAGTTCTCAAATCTTATTCCAGCTGGGAAAGAGTTTAGCCATTCATAGCTTCATGCCATAGTTTCAAGTTCAATTTTGCGTAGTGAAAGAGGCCTAGATATTCGGTGAAAAATGTAATAAACCCTTACAGTAGACAAGTGTGGGGTGAATGAATCTTCATTTGACCCTAAAACAGATCTGGTCCGCCAACATAAAATGGCAGTGTCTTTTTTAATCTCCACATAAAATTCTAAGCGATCGATAGATTACAAGAAAGGCTAAAAATATGTACACCTCAGGTGATTTTACCTGATCAATATCCTAAACGACACAACGAGCCTCTCTGGGAATTTATTACCTTTTATAGTGTCAGCAAGAATGGCAGTGTTCAATCACTAAGTAGGGACACTATGACACTATGACACAAATGATTCAAATTAACATAACAAGGTCAAGGACCCGACTGACAGGAGGCAGACCAGCTGGCTATTTACAAGCGTGGCCGAGCTAGAGCGGGACTTGAACCCGGGGCGGGGCGGGGCGGGGCGGGGCCTCTGCATTGCAAGTCCAGGGGCGCTTTCCATTTGAATGGAAAAACATCGGGGAGAATTTTCGGTTAAAAGGAACAGGACAAATATTTTCTTAATCAAAACGGAACGGGACCAGCGTGTTCCTTTTGCACTGAGTCACTGGATACTGGGCATTAACAAAAACACCACCAAACCTAACACCAAACGGCCTGTTTAATTCATCAACGGAACATGGAACGAGTGAGACGCTGCAGATGGTACAGGATTTTTCGGTCATTCCGGTAAAACCGAGAAAAGAGGAATACCTCAGAAGGTATTCCTTTTTTTCCGAAAAATAGCCATTGGAAAAGTCTGTTCCATTTGATTTACCACCGGAACAACCGGTTTTTCCATGCAAAAGGAAAGCGCCCCAGCGCTCTAACCGCTCGGCAACCCTGCTTCCCTCATTATTTGCATTTTCTCAGCAAATGTCAAAAATTGCGGTAAATCAGCTTGAAAATAAAGCAAACTGCAGTTAATACACTTTATTCTAGAAGGCAAATGGCCTAAAATTAAACGGAACGGAGTGCAGATTGAGTGGCTAGTGATGAAAATTGACAGAAATTTCTTTGTTTCCCCTCGTTGTTTTGTATTATTTGATTGTTTGCCAATGTTTAGCAGAAACATCACTCGTAAAACTAAACGAAGACTGAATAAGAAGACCCAGGAAGTCCTGTAATGTTAAAATAAACAATCTCTATTTCGTATTCCCTGCCTGCTGAAAGACTCGGAGGACTCGTTCTGGGAACGTAGTCTTCTTCGCCGCTGTTTTTTGGGATATCAAGCAACGCTAGCCGTTGCGTGACGTCCCAAATGAGACCACTGGAGCTGGGAAAGAGAATTGGCTTGTTTCGTGTTCTTGGTCAAGCAATAATTAATCTGCCGTGTCCCCCCGCGGAGCGTCGCGGAGCCACTTTTCTCCTTTTTTTGTTTATGTAACCACCCAATTCTGAACACATAAGTTTGTCTTCATACTATCAACAATTGACAGAATGGAGACACTCTTCAATGTGGTTACTTTATATATTTCAGTGTAACGAAAAAGAAAACTGGCCTGCGTGCAGACAAATAGGAAATAGGAAATAGGAGACGTCTGCGCGCAGGCTAAACTGAGGAAACAAGCGAGAGACAGAGTCGTAAATGAGCGACAAAGGGTTACAACTCCGTGTTCAAGTACACTAAAGTAAAAATCCACCTGTGTATTTTCAGCCAATACGTCACAAAATATCACTTGCCATCACTACCCATGGTATCTAGTCACTTTAAATTACTTAACGCCACTGCACATCACTCAGACTCGTCACGTGAAATAATCCCGTTTGATGTGTAGTGATGAGAAGTATGTGTACAGTGCTGTTAAGTAATGTAAAGTGAGTAGATACCATGGTTAGTGACGGGAAGTAATATGTAGTGACGCACTGGGTTAAAATATATAGGTGGATTTTTACTTTGGTGTACTTAAATGCGGAATTATTACCCGACAAAGTGACACCAGACTAGACCACCCCTCGGAAGGCCTCCGCCGACTGAGTACAGAAAGAAACTTTGAAGAAGAGTTGATCTCCAAAATCTCAATCAGCAGCCGACGGCCAGTTTTAGAAGATGTAAATGGAACTGTTATGGGTGCACAAAAGTTAAAATGACTATGAGTAGGCTTAACAGTGGCAGACTCGGCTATCTTGACCGGAGAAGGTCAACAACAACAACAATCTTTATTATTTACACCTTTTCTTACAATTAGCATTACATTTTTTAAAGGAATTTAGATTTGTAAAAAGGGGAAAAGAAAAGCTAAATTATTACAATTTAAAGGTGTCTAGGGGCTAAATAAACTTAAGTTTTGTAGTTAGCCCCTAGCTAAGGAAAGGTAATTAAACAAATTGTAGCAGCTACGACAACAACAACACAGAAACAACAACAGATACACACATTTAAAAACTAAGACGAAAAATAAACACATATATAGGCAGTCGTTGGCATGATTTTACTTACTGGATTGAGTTTTAAGAAGAAATTCTTTTAATTTGCCAGGAAAGGTAAAAGCGTTAAGATTTTTCAAGCTAGTTGGAAGATCTTGCCAAAGGTCAACTACAATTGAAGATACAGATTGTTTTCCAATGTTGGTTCTTGAGCACGGCTTATAAAAATTTGTATTAGCGGCATATCTGGTATTATAACTATGAATATCAGTAGCATACTGAAAATTTGGCATTTCGTTAACCCTTTTCGATCCAAGTGGGTGCTATTTATTTCACCAGATTTTGGGCAATAAATGGTCTGGGGCTCTTAACTTCTTCATATATGGAGTTATTATGAAAATATCTGCTGTCTTGAAATACTGGGGACCCAGGCTTTAGAGTCACGTGATGCACCCGAGTGGCTGTTGTTTGTCGAGTCAGTGGAATCGCTTGACTGTGGTGCAATTGTCAGTTTTAGAGTGCTTTTCTGAGCCATTTTCCTCTGCAGAAGCCCCCATGCTGGCATCATTAAGCTAGAATGTGGGTAAAGGCAAGCCTTTGAAAGAAACCAGAGGTGAGAGGCGGTTTTATGTTGATGGAGATGCCAAACACGCTCTGTTGTGATGATGGTGGCTCGATATGGAACCTGTCTCTCTTGTCTTTCTGCAAGTGGATTCGGGGAGCTAACGAGGCAATGTGGGCTAGTTCTGACCGCTAAAAATACTCATCGATGCAACATTTTGCTGGTAGCACCGGGTGGCTCAGCACCGGGTGGCGAAAAACTATGTAATGAACTGAAGGAGAGTTCTATGCTCGCGGCGTGGTTACAGTTCCCAGAATTCTTTTCGGCCGTGAACGAGTCCAGTTAAGACACACAAGATTGGATCTCAGAAACGGGCTGAAACGTGGCAGGCACCAAATGTGAGAGAAACGTTTCATAGCTGATAATAAGGAGAGAGCTTGAGGTTTGCTGTAAATGTAGAATCTTGATATTTGGGCAGTTTTTCTTATTAAAAAGTTGGCCACAAAAATGTGTAAATTTTGGTGTTATTCTCTGGCCAAAAAACAAGCATTTTGGGCTTTGCTGTTAAACGATCGGTGATATGCAGCGGAATTCTGGTATTGTAGTCGTTATTTTTAGCTTTAATGATTGCTAAAACACAGTTGGTCCTATTCACACAATTATTATAACGTTCTGACAAACTTTAAACAAGAAATAAACCATAAAAAGGAAGCAGTATTTATCATCACATATGTGTGACGTTGGATGGAAAAGAGTTAAAATACCCTCAGCCTCGATTCCACTCGTCTTTGGTGCGCAATAAAAAGTTACAGTTGAACAGTAGACTAATCGGAACTCCACCCCAAGCCTCCGACAATTAGTCGGTTCGCTCGCTACGACAAATGTACTAATCCTGGGGCGAACAAGCGCTACTCCAGGGAGTCAGAAGATTCCAGAAGAATTAGAGTTAATAATAGGTAACTAACATAAACCGTTGACTCACAAGACCAGTTTTAATAATTTAACCTTTAATAGGATGCAGTTTGGAATGAAACGAGAAATCTGCTTCCTCAAATACAGCTATAGGGGTATGTATCAACAACAGAACGTCAGTGATGAAACATGTCTTCAAGCTATGGTCACAGAAAACGTTACACTAGAAAGCACGTCGATTGGAGCGAACTCGCAGATACAATGTCTAAAGGAGTCTGAAAGATTTTCAGGGGATCTGCCGCGAAAAAAAACTGATAGTACAGTACAGAAAATTTACAGCACACTTAACGCGCTGAAACATCCGCGCCTTCTTTTACAGTGACTAGCTATGGGATACCAACAAATCTTTTGAAGAGAACAAAAATAACAATAAAGAAATAACAGAAACAAATGAGTATCTACCGCGGAAAGATGGCTAATAGATGTCTATCAAGTGAGCCCACGCTGGGAGGATAGTTTCGCGGATTCCAGTCAGTGTTGCTTGTCAAACTTTCGCGCTTCCCGAGGCCCTCAGAGCTGTGCTGATCGACCAATCCCAAGACAGATTAAAACTCATTCTAGTGGAGATTGCACATAGGTACAGTCGTCGTCAACTCATTTGACTACATACAGGATCGATTGCTTAATCCAAGATAACTGTTCCGTGGCTGTTAGTATGGCTGAGGGTTTCACGGGGTCATGGTTGCATGGTGCTGGAGGAAAATTGGCTAGTAGTCCCTGAGAAGGAGTTGTTGCATTGACTCCATATTGTGCGCATAAAAGAAGACGTGGGTTTATCCACGATTCGTTTTGTCTTATCAAAGCATTAGTTATTTTAATAATTCAATATTTAGTAAGTAAATTATCAAATAACTTTAGTCGGTTGTTCAGTCAGCTCTGCATATAAAGCTGTTTTATTTCTTCATTGTTGCTTTTGATGAAAACGAAGATTCGATGGACCGCAAACTTTTTCCATGGTACCTTACAATATTGACAGACGTATAGGAAAGACTCTGGAAGGAGGCACTGATAAACTAAAGGGATCGATCTACGGAGAAATGTTGTATAATTCCGATAACTTCAAACAAAGAGTAGCAAAAATAAAAATATAAATCAATAATAATAATAATAATAATAATAATAATAATAATACGTAATGGTAATAGGACTGAGTGGAGTGCAATTCAGGGAGCAATCGGGTGTGTGATTTGAAATTACGAGCACGATTACCCACGAAGTCCGATTACCAATTAAAGGACTATGTCAGCTGGGGCACATGCCCAGTAAAGACCGGCTGGCACTAATTTGCATACAGCTTATCACAACAGTCTCGCTCGCCCGGACGCCAGCCATTGTTTCCTACGTGCCGACAACACTTTCATACAACGCGGAGAGAATTTACGTGCCTGTTTTTTCGAAATCATGGAAACTGTCGTTGCTGTAGTCGAAAGCGAGTCTATTGTGGAGAGTCTAGCCTGTCTATTCGCGTTGTATGTCGTCTGACGTGAATACTACTGTCTTCGAAAATCGTAAACAATTTGTGACTGTAAATGGTTCAAATTCAGAATTGTTGGAAATAGATACTGGCGTGCCCCAAGGATACTTACTCGGTCCCAGACTTTACAGCATTTACTCAAATGATCTACCCGGAGCCACGACGAACGCTTCCGTTGAAATGTTTGCGGACGACACCACAGCTTTCTGCATTGGAAATACTGTTGATGAAGTCTTACTTAATATACAGAAGGCGATCACCGACTTAAACAAATGGGCCAAGGATAATTTCATGACTATTCATCCTGCAAAAACTGAACTAATGTTGTTATCCAAATCAACATTTATCGGCCCCTTGCAAAAAATTAGTTTAGGGCTTAATGAGCTGTCCTTTGTTTCTAAAGCTAAATGTTTAGGGATTTACATCGACAATAAACTTTCCTGGTCACCACATGTAAAATCGTTGAGCAAACGTTTTTCAGCAAGAGTAAAGAAACTTAAGCACTTAAAAGGTCTCGACAATCGCATCTTAGAGTCAATTTATTTCAAAGGTATCATTCCAAGTATTACGTATTCAATTGCACTATGGGGATCATCAAAGTCACTTCAGACCCTCGAGGACATTCACATCGGAGCAGCGAGATTTATTTTTAACATAAAGGAATCCACTCTAAGCACTGAAGTCCTGGCAGTGGCAAAATGGAAGTCATTATCGCACATTTACAAAAAGAGGATTGCAAGTATATAACTTATCAAGCATTTTACAATAGAGCTCCGGCTGGTATAAACTCTCTATTTACCAAACACTCTTCGTTGAGAAATCTCAGAGACAGTCTGAAACTGTACGTGCAACGCCCTAAAAGTGACTTTCTTCGATCTTCCTTCTTGCATCGTGCGTCTATTCTATGGAATAACTTAGCCATGTACTTAAAGAGCAAACCGAACGTTGTTTCTTTTAAATCTGCTCTTAAAGCAAAATCTAACATTTTAGATAAAATAACATTTAATGGATTACGGGGAACCAACAAAGACATTGTAAATTACATATATTAATGATATTTTATTATTTTATTTATATTCTTAACACCATAGCCAATTAATCAGATCACATTGTTTATTAACTTACTAGGTATTATATTTTTCCGTACTCAAATGTATCATTGTAAATAATTCATAAGTCTGTTAACATTATTTTATTGAAATTTTTGTAGATAAGCTTTAGTTTGTAGGTCCACATCAGCTTTTTAGTTGCCTTTTTTAATGACCTACATGACAAAGAAAGTATGTATGTATGTATGTATGTATTTTCCAGCATTTTCTCTTCGGATCGATTGCGGCAAACACTTTTGATGACAGCGACTTACTTTGTTTCCCTTTGGTTTTTACACCGATCCTTGCATCTGCATGAATACTTGTTCTCGAAAAACTACCTCAAAAACCAATGGTTTCCCCTGTAAAACCGCAAAGTGCTTTGCACCAATTTATGTACTTGTGGCACGACGTCATGTCAAAACAAACCGCTAAGCTTGAATGTCTTATCAAATGCAAAGCATCAAAGAAGATGTCTCGCGAACCTGGAATCGGTGGAATAACCACACTTTAATTTCGCCGATACCCAAGAAGAATAAATTAAACAATCCAGACAAATCCTCTGATTTCCACGTTCCCAAACTTTGCGTCTGATGGCGTTGCTGTCGTAAATTCTCTTTCGTCCGTTGCCAGCACAACGACCGCCGCTAGTAGACATCACAATTCCACGAAAATAATTCTTCCAAAGCCAAATCTCAAAAACATATTGCTACAAAAGCCGTCTGTATTTCCTTAAGACTGATTGTGAACAAAAACTTCGTCAATTTTTCTCAAGATTAACGCGATTCAAACAGATCAAATCAGCTACTTGGAACCTTCGACAGCATTTGAAAAAGTTGGGCTAACGTTTTCAAAAGGTTTCTGACCAACTCGCGCATGCGTGTTGGATGATGTAGAGTGCTTACCATTTGCCAGAAAAATCCGGATGGAATGACCGTTGAATAATGGTAAGCGATTTTCCGAATTTACTGACCAACCGGATGAGAGGATCATTCTTCATTTGATTTCATTTCCGCAGTTCATGTATGATTTATTTCATATATCATTCACATTCATTTCTTTCACGGGAACATATGAACCCATAATTGACCTGCTCCGAACATCAGTGGCTTCATAGCTCAGTTGGTTAGAGCATCGCACCGGTATCACGAGGTCACGGGTTCAAACCCCGTTGAAGTCCTGAATTTTTTTCAGGCTTCTTTTCGCAATTGCATAAATTGCGTTCACAACTGCGAGGATCATTCTTATTTTGATTTCATTTCCGCAGTTCATGTATGATTTATTTCATATATCATTCACATACCCAAATAAGGTAACTGTCCGATTTGGCCTGTCCGATTACAGGTGGTTGTAATCGGACAGCTCAAATCGGACAGTTTGGACCTGAAGCAGTCAATTAAGACACAAATAAAGGCTGTTAAGAACCAATCACATTCGAGCATTTTGTTATTGACACAATAATAATAATAAAACTCGTGGCTTCTGCGGTACAACAAGGGCTCCACGTTTACTACTGTACGGACTGTGTTTTAGATTCCAGGGAACGAGGCAAGCCGATTACCTCTCACCCACGATTAACAAACAATAACAAAAACAACAACAACAACAACAACAACAACAATCTTTATTACACCTGTTATACTGTTGGCGTTACATTATTTTTAGAAGTATGTGAGAGCTGTACAAGGGGAAAAAGAAAGAGCTAACTGAAGTTTTTGTCTCGCTCGTTGAGAATGGTTTTCTATTTAAAGAAAAAATTATACTCAATGTAACCTTTAATTCAAGTAAAATGTAAGGGCGAAAACAATTTCGAAATATCTTTATTGAGCAGTTATTAAACTGGAGTCTAAGTTCACTTTAGCCCGGGATTTGCTTAATCTTGCGTTGAACAACTGGGCCCTGAATGGTCACTGTACGGTCAAGTTAGGGACCCTCTAACACAGTTAATTCATTGATTACTGGGTACACTCATAGTCATATTCTGCTGAAGCAATGAATGTCAGTGGAACGCTTCAAGTAACCTAAGTTTCATAAGTAATAAGTGAGCACGAATGTTTTACCAAGTTTAAAGCTTTACGATGCATCTATTCACTGTTACACTAACATTTAGATTTGGGGTTATTTTGACACCCATTAAACATTTAAAATTTCTGTTGTATTTCCTTCATGAATTAATTAATAATTAGTTTTTATCTACAGATAATGGTGGATATAGATTGTAACATTCCTTTGACGAGGCAAAAAATTTTGTCAAATTTAAGGTCAACTTATTACTACATAAGAGTGATTGTTAATTTCATACAATAAATTATCTTGAAGCATTTAATTCATGGCTGTATACCGAATACCTAAAATTCAGGAAGAACCAGAAACTTTATACCCGAATTGTAACATAAAAATACCATGTACCTGAATTAAAATGGCCCTAGATACCGTATACCCAAAACCCCTGGCCGGGCCTGAGTTATATCCAGAAGCAAGTCACGTTCACCCTGCTAGCCAATCCCTAATCGCTATTTTGGTGCTCTGTTTGCAGATGTCCGGTTCAATAGCGTTTAAAATTTCTGCGAACTGATCCGGGCTCATTTTTATCGAATATACATGTAACAAGCAAGGCTGATACTACGTGAAAAAAGTTGACTTTGCGAGACACCAACATGACCGAGACTCGATAAAGTAGGGCTGCAACCATGTATATCTCTTGCAGATCCTACGTTTTACAGCATTATCGTTGGCGGTCCTTTGCTTATTACTTTCATTTTTATCATCTTCTTAATCATCGCGGGTGTTTCTTGCAATGATAACTGTAGAGCGGTAGCAACCAAATGAACCACATTACGTTGAAATTTTAGCGATAATAAGCACAAATCGTTCTGTGGAGGCACTTTAAATGCTTGACCTTTTAGCCACCCAACGTTGTGTTTAGCAAACACGATTTTGGACGAAAATGTTCGATCGTTTAGCCGAGGCTTAATTTAGAATACGGATATTATATTTTGGCGCGAAAACCATGCGCAGTCCGTTGTTCCCGCGACATGCACCCGAAGTTAGGTTACAAAGCTCAGTTTGCTCAGGTCCAGACGATCCTGAGCGCTGGTCTCAGGCCACCTCGGTCAAGACTCCTCTGTTTTGGGAATACATGTTCTCTTACAAAACCTTGTGCACTTTTTTGGAGAAATAATGAAATAAATAGCGGGATCCAACTCGGGATCTCGATCCCTCCCCTAGGTATTAATTTTGATTCGGCGCTTTAGCACACTTGCGATTTAATCTTATCGAAAAACGTCTTTCAGTACTAGAGAGCGCAAAAGGCGTTTTCTTGTAACATGTAAAGCTCTCTGAAGAAGTGTACGCTAGCTACTCTAAACGCTTCAGAGAAAATAAGCAGACGTTTTTACAACGAAAGTTAGCTCGCAAAAAGCGTAGATTGTAAAGTTTATTTTTGGAAATTCACTTATTGGTGAGACGACTCTTCATCAAAAGTGGATACACTCCATCTGCTGTTGTTCACTGTCCACTGTTGCTTGCAATACTGGAAATAATCACAGCCATCGCAGCAGTAGAAGATGATAAATACGACTGAAAATGGCAAAGAATGAGGTAGTTAGTTCCTAAAGAAAGTGCAGAGCTGCGTCAGTGGAGGAATGAGGAAGCATTTTGGACATCATCGGCATTGTCTTTATTTGTCTTTATTGTTTTTTGAGATTACAAAGGAAATGCATGTAAAGTTGGGCCAAAGCCAGAGGCTTAAATGGCTTTTGGTAAGAGATAAAGACTATTTTATAAAGAACAGTAGACTAAGCTAGGTAATAAACTAAACTGAAAGAAGATAGGTACTTGTAGACCAATAGAAATGTAAAACTCCTAATGACAACAATCCAGGTATAGAGCGCATTTCAATAGAGTGTCGTAAAACCAAAACCAAAGCAATTACTCCAGCCAATCACAACAGAAGTAAGCAGTGCAATGAACCAATCAGAATACCAAGCAATTACATGTAGCCGGCGCAAAGCGCAGGAAAATACGCGCGTGCAAGTCGCAATTGGTTTTGGTTTTGCTTCTCATTGGCTGAGAAAGTGGCGCGAGTTTTCCTGTCCAATCACAGAGCAAAGCAATGCAAAACCAAAGCAAAACCATAATTACTTTCGACACTCAATTGAAAACCGCTCTAATATCAGAAGTTCAGTATAATGATTATCATGATCATGATAATCATCATCATCATCATCATCATCATCATCATCATCATCATCATCATCATCATCATCATCATCGTTATCATCATCATCATCATCATCATCATCATCATCATATAATGTACAGCGGTATTCAGTTGAGTGTGAAATATGTTCGTTTGCTTTGGTTTTGCTTTCTTCGCTCTGTGATTGGTTGGCAAAACTCGCCACTTGAAAAACGAATGAGAAGCAAAACGAAAACCAATCAACACTTGCACGCGCGTATTTTCCCGCGCTTTGCGCCGGTTACATGTAATTGCTTTGTAATCTCATTGGCTCATTGCACAGCTTGCGTCTGTTGTGATTGGCTAGAGTAGTTGCTTTGATTTTGGTTTTACGTTACTAAATTGAAAATCGCTCTAAAATATGATTTTTATACGGTTATTTACATTCATAATAACGTAAATTGCCCACCTAAAGAGACTAGAAAGCTGAACTTTAGAGCGTTAGCCTTCGTCAGCTCTTAAATGTCTTTACAGTGGCCAATTAACAATTATTGGACGAGGTTGAGCAAAATATCGTGGCGAGCAGATCAATTATTTGCCGAAGCCGAAGGCTGAAGCAAATAATCGATCTGCTAGACACCGGCAAATCGCGATATTTTGCGAAAACCGAGTTCAATAATAATTAATCATTCGATCACCGAGCTTGTTTTTCATGATTATTTTCGGGAAGCGTGAACCGATCTGCCATTTTTCACTGACACAGGTACGCATGAGAAGAGTATTACTTGCAGCGAAATCACAGTTGGACGGCAATGTGCACGAGCAGAGCATTATTTGTTGGCAGTTACTTGTAGGTCACGTTGTAGGCTCCGGGCCAATGAAAAGGAAAGAAAAAAGTATCGAATCATAACTTGAGTTATCGGCTAAGTTGATGATACCAAAAACTAGTAAGCATGAGACAACTGATCAACAGTTCAGCCGGTGCGTAATGCACAAGGCTTGGTTTGTATACCTGTCAACTCTCACGCCTACGGACCAAAGACGTCGATCGCACGCACTGAGGACAATTTCTCTCGCCTGATAGAAATCCGGATGACTTGTTCTTTAACACATTAACAACAAAAATTCAATTCAATATTCCCCGTAAATGTTGCAACAAACTGCGCTTGATGTCGAGTTTTTGAGTCCTTACTATATCTGAACGCACTAAAATGTCGCGTTTCAGTTTGCATTTCGGGGACTTGAAACGAACTAAATAGCTTCGGAAATGTTCGGAAGTCATGGGAACATCTTCGGGCATGTTCGGTACCGTTCGGAAGTCTTCGAGAAATCGGCGGAAGTCGCCGGAACATTTTCGGAAATTCCAGCGATGAGGAAACGAAAATCTCCCGCATTTGACTCAGAAAAAGTTGGCAGGTATAGCCGTTTGTGCATCACATCTTACAAAAATACTGACTAAATTCACAGTAACTCAGGGCAGTAACCGCACAAACAACTGATGAAAATGTGAAGCTTGCACTTGTGGATGTGGCTTGGAGTGACGAGGATACCTCACAAATTAATGTGTCTAGGTAAGCTGAAAGCCAATGATGCATTTTATTAATGTTAAGAATATGGATTTAGGGAAGGGTTTTCAACTGAGCATGCCATTGTAGATATATATCGTTAGCGCAATTCAGTCTAATATGGATAAACGTTTATTTACCTGTGGAATTTTCATTGACTTAAGGAAAGCTTTTGATACAGTTAACCATCAAATTCTTCTAAATAAGTTGAATCATTATGGTTTTCGTGGAATAATTAATAACTGGTTTGAATCTTTTTTGTGCGACAGATCACAAACAATAGAAATTAACAACCAATTATCTGATACAGCTTTAATATCTAATGGTGCTCCACAAGGGTCTGTACTTGGTCCGTTGTCATTCCTTTTATACATTAATGATATTCATACTTGCGCAGATACTTTTAACTTCTACCTCTTTGCTGATGATACTAACGTACTGTATGATAACAAGAATCTAATGCCACTTGAGGCAACAGTTAATTCTGAGCTTAAAAAGTTGTACCTTTGGCTGGTCTCAAATAAATTAACCCTTAATAAAAAAAAAAAAAAAACAATTTTGTTATTTTTCATCCTTACCAGAAGTCTCTTGATTATATCCTCCAACTTAAGATCTTCGATACTGATACCAATCGATACGTTAGTTTAGAAATGAAAGCTGATTATGTTAAATATTTAGGAATTTTGATTGATAATAACCTCTCGTGGGAAAAAAACACATTGATAATGTAACTACTACATTAAGCAAAACAGTTGGTGTAATCACTAAATTGAGGCATTTTGTTCCTCAACATACCTTGATAAATATTTATCGTGCGTTAATCTTGCCTTATTTATCCTATGGTTTAATAGCTTGGAGACAGGCGTCAAAAACACATTTTACAAAAATCTTTTTGCTTCAGAAAAAGGCTCTCCGTTTCATATCTTTTGCTAATAGGAATGCGCATGCCATTCCTCTTTTTATTGGTGCAAATGTCCTGCCAATTAGTTTTCTCTATTTTAAGTCCGTATCTTACTTTATGCACGATATTCATACTACAAAAATTCAATTCAATATTCCCTTTAAATGTTCCAACAATCGGTGCTTGATGTGGAGTTTTTGAGTCCTTACTATATCAGAACGCACTAAAATGTCGCGTTTTAGTTTGCATTTCGGGGACAGGAAACGAACTAGATAGCTTCGGAAATGTTCGGAAGTCATGGGAACATCTTTCGGCATGTTCGGTACCGTTCGGAAGTATTCGAGAAATCGGCGGAAGTCGCCCTCTACAATAGTTAATTTGTTCTCGCTGATATTACTGATCTATTCATGCATATAATACAAGATCATCCTTGAAAAATAATATGTACATCAAAAAGTTTAATCTTGAAAAATTAAGGCAAGCGGTCCCAATTTTTGGCGCTAAATTATGGAATGAGATACCCGGTAGAATGAGAGATATGTCAAAAAAAGTTTTTAAACGAAAATTAGTTAGTATGCTCTTTGAAATATTAAAAGACAAAGATGATTACCTTGATGCAACCATGATAGCACATGAGATGAAATTTCGAAATCCTAAACCTTAGCTTCTTTCAAAGCTTGTATCAATTAGATTGGTCTCTCTCGCTTTGACTTACACATATTTTCTCCCCTTTTTCTTTGCTTTTTTCATTTTCTGTAATGCACATGTCATCGGCTTCCCTGTGGGGTCGACCCCCGGGCTAACCAAGATTGTAAAAGCAGTTAAGCAAACGTGAGGAATTTCCCCAGAGGGTCGGGGAATCTTGCAAGACAAAGTCCTCTGGGTGAGGTGTCTCTCAGCAGAAAATCCCCCTGACATCCTTTACAAACTCGTGAATTCCCCCACCCCCTAATTTTTTTTACCATAAAACAATGTCAAGATATTCCCCTACCCTCGGGTAAAGAATCCCACCCATCTCCTTGTATTCTCTCACATATCTCCCTGGTTGGCCCGGGGGTCGACCCCACGGGGAAGCCGATGACATGTGCATAATATCTGACTTGTAATAGAATTGATTTGGCACGCCACGACTAGCGCTTTTGGCTAACTGCGTGCCAAGAAATTGTACAGCCAATATTATGAAATAAATGTCTTGTCTCACTTGTCTCACCACTCAGTGAGCACTAAAACAAGCATTTACATTGCTTGTTTTGTTCATGTGGGTACTTGAGCCTGGATATTAGCTATGCCATGCCGATGAGGCCGAACAAGGCCGAAACAACTGTCCATGGCTACTAATGCTCAGGCTCAAACTTTATTTGGTAGATTTAAGGGGTAATGCCCACTACAACGTGGCCTTAGCGCCCTTAGAGTGGCTTCAGCTTACCAAGACACATTATTTTGTGAGGTATTCTTCAAACAACTAATATAGTCAATGTAGTTTACTATCTCTGCTGTGACTAATTTTGTGAGCGAGCATCTTCAGTCAAATGAATGATACTGCAAGGAAGCACTACACAGTAACGTTCACGAATACAATCGGATTTTCGATCTTCAATCAGTTCACTCTAAAATAATACATGTTACGAATCTCCTTGAATCTATCGTAGAAAAATAACATGTTCGTTATTGTAAACTGTTGGCATTTGAAACAACACTATCCATAAGTTCCCAGCAACACCCGGCAACAAGGTGTTCAAACGCGCCCGCCATATTGGAACGAAGAATTAACTTTGGATACAATGGTTGGAGCGTTTGTAAGGGTCTAAACAAGAGCTGGAGAAAATGGCGCGCGTGTTTCTTCTCCTCACGTGTGTCTCCCTCGCGCGCGGGGCCGACTAACTCGCTCTTTTAGTAATTACCCTGACCAATCAAAACAGACGCAAACAGGGCAGTGAGCCATACAGAGCTAGAAGTAATTAGATGTAACCGGCGAAAAGTGCGGGAAAATGCTTGGGAGCAAGTCACGATTAGTTTTGGTTTTGCTTCTCATTGGTTGAGAAAGTGGCGCGAGTTTTGTTGGCCAATCACAGAGCGACGCAATGCACAACCGAAACAAACGCAATTTTCTTTCGATGCTCAATTTAAAACCGCTCAAACGCGCTTTCAGGGATAAATGGATCAAATTGTTGCATTCACTCTGTGATTCGTGGAAATTTTAATCCTTCTGTGCCAAAAGTAAATAACATCACAAAATATGGACTGAAGTTATGGCGTTATTGTGCAGCTAAGCACTGGAACTCGTTATCTCATGGCATTCGTACTGAAGAGGGTACAAAAGACTTTTTAAAGCAAATTCGTAAAGTTAATTTTGATAGTTAACGTCGCGCAGGACACTTGCCTATTAATAAATTCATAAACCGATTTAAAGGGTAGGTGTTCCAGTCCATGCATACTCTTTAATTAATACATACGAACGATAGCAAGTGTCCTGAGTAGGTGTACAGGTCTTAGGTTGCATGTAATTTTTATATTTTTTATATTTTTAATTACTTATATTGATTGCTGTATATATTAGTTTTACCTCTTTTGTAGTTATAATTACTTTTGGCATCAATCTATTAGCGTTCTATCACGAATGCCATTCTCTGATTCGCTCATGCTACTCGTTATCTATTCTGCGATAGTGAGTAAGGTTGTCAACATAATGGCGGCCGCTTCTTCCCGTTTTCGAAGTGTCTGCGAGGAGGGTTTAGATAATTTACTTATTTAGTTTTGAACGACTAGTAGATTTATACTAAAATAATATGTGTGATAGCTAACTCGCGCTTCGCCCTCATCAGCTATCACGCGATAGAAAACTCGAGCTCATAATCTAATTTTCAAATATTGATTATTGTATATTTTAGTTTTACCTTTTTGTTGTGGAGCACCTCAAAACTAGCGAAAGCTAAGTGCGTATCCACCTTAAATAAAGTATGTATGTATGTATGTATGTATGTATGTATGTATGTATGTATGTATGTATGTATGTATGTATGTATGTATGTATGTATGTATGTATGTGCGTATTCAGGACTTACTTCCAAAGCTGATTAGGATCAAGGTGATACACATCAAGGAGAAACAGCTTTTCATCACGGCTACTATGATAATCAACACCAACACGACTCCATGAAGAACATGAACCGTGAGCATGGCGAGAAAATCCAGCAAGGATCTCAGATTACATGGATTGGTCCACTGGAAAAAAAAAAAGACATCATTTTACCAGAAAGCTAAGGCAAATATTAGCCACAAAACAATCAATTTATTTTTTGTCTTTGCAAATGCGGAATGAAAGAAAGCAACTTGAATCTTTCTCTTGTCTCTCAGAAGCCTCTTTACTAATTGAAGTAGCCTGCGTGGTAGGCGCTAGAAAGGGAAAGAGAAAAGGGAAAACGGACGCGCGCACGAAGTTCTCTCCCCTCGCTTCGCGGTAGCGGTGTGCGCGCCGCTTTCCCCTTTCACTTCTCCCTCCCCTTTCTAGCGCCTGCCACGCAGGCTACAATTGAAGATATTCTCCGCTGTATAGTTTGTCTTCTTGTTACTACAAACATTCCGCCTAATTTTAATCACACGTAATAAGCACAGAAAGCTAGGGTAGCAGAAAGCTAGGGTTAGCACAAGCTATTCGCTTGAAAAACACAAAATAGGAGCTTGTAATTGTACGAAAACTATTATTATACACGCCAATATTGTGCTAATTCGAACTTAAAGTCTCGGATGAAACTGGAGAGCTGTTGTATCTAAACAAGATAATCAGTTTAGACAAACCTCCTTAACAGGCTTGATCCCTTTTTTGCTGATTTTCATTTCGTAGCGACACAGTTCACATTCAAATCTGTAGGATGTTTTGAACCACTGAAGCACGCAACTCTTGTGGGCGTACTTTGTTGATCCTTTACAGCGACAAACCCTGAAAAGTTCTTCTTTTTCTCTGTTATCGAGGCATATTCGGCATATGTCTTCGTCCTTATTTAAAACAAAAACAGTTCTATTGATTCTCACATAATAATTAGGGAATTTTAGACTAGATCAATAAAAGTAAATAAATAAACCGACTGAATAAATAAATGAATGAGTGAAACTAACACATACAGTCGAACCCCTATTAAACTGCCACCCGGCCCTATTAGTCGGTCAGTAATCAAATTATGAATATGTGAATGATCGTTAGGCCTGTCCCGATTGCGCTGGGTACTTTTTCGGCACTTTTTCGAATTTGGAGCACTATTTTACATTTCCAGCACTCTTTGAGTACTTAATTGACTTTTGAGCAGAATTTGAACATTTTTTCGCTTTTTGGGAAACATTTCAGCACATTTTTCACAATTTTCCATATGTTAAATGAAATATTTTGTCTTTGAAACGTTTTGAGTGAAGCCGAGTAATCCTTAGCCTCCTTCGCAGACGTCTTTGGGCTTGTCACACATTCCTTCCCCACGAACGTCTGCTGAACTAAACTGCCACTTCCGTTCACCGGCGGTTAGCCTTTGTTTTGAAGAAACCAATAACGAGCTGTGTAAGAATGGAAAGCCGTCGACGCCCGATTCACGTGCATCGTCTGTGAAAATAGTCCTACTTTCAAAAAATTGGAAAACGAACTATGATTGGCTAACCGCCGCGAACGGAAGTGGCAGTTCAGTTCAGCAGAAGTTCGTGGGGAAGGAACGCATGACGAGCCCAAAGACGTCTGCGAAGGAGGCTAAGTAATCCTATTATCATGTATTTGAACAATTCCACCTTGTCGCCTGACTGGCTGGTCCTTTTAACCGTAGAAGCTGTCTATTTTGATTGGTTCGTGACTTCGTGTTTCTCAGAACTTTTAGCGCTCTTTTAGAATAACAACAACAACTTTATTACCCTTCTCCTAAAAGAACAAGATACAATAAAGAAAATGAAATTATAAATAGAGTAATGGATTCCTAAATAACTGTTCTTTTCTGTTCAGTACAGCTGCTGACGAAATTAAGCATCACAGTTGTAGCTATACGGTTGATTGCATACAGTTCTGTGATGCTGTGTGCTTTAGAAACTATGCTTGACTGATAATTAAGGTTTTTTGTTCGACAAACTCTGTTATACTTTATGGTCACCTCAGTATTAGAAAATAGAGATTTAAAAGTTTAATAAAACTAGGAATACGTATGAACATCTGCTAGGAAATAATAAAAAAACTGCGAGCAACTTTCGTGCACTATTTCTAAATTTCACTAAGCACTTTTCATAAAAATCGAGCCCTATTTGAGCACTTTTTTGCCATATTTCAGAGCACTTTTTGGCGATTTTTTCAGCGCAATCGGGACAGGCCTAATGATCATCGCAGTTAGTGAAAATAAAGTCTGAAAAAAATTCAGGCTTGTACGGGAGTGGAACCTACGACCTCTGCGATACCGGTGCAGTGCTTTACCAACTGAGCTAACAAGCCATCTGGGAGCTGGTCATTTTGTTGGTTCGTATGAAAATCATACATTTGAACTTTGAATTAAATAATAAATATGTGAATGATCACCGCAGTTATAAACAGTACTTAAGCAGTAGTGAAAATAAAGCCTGAAAAAATTCAGGCTTGTACGGGAGTGGAACCCACGACCTCTGCGATACCGGTGCAGTGCTCATTATGCCACAAAGTGGCCACTATGTATTTCCCCTAGGGTGGCCGTTTAATAGGGGTTGAACTGCATGCGTTAATCTAATCTCTGAAGTTACAAAAGAGTTAATGCCAAGTTACGAGAAAATCACCTACACCATAAGCCCTTCTATAAGGAAATTCTTCATCGTCATTAAAACAAGAATAAGATCTATCGTAATGATGCTAAACTGCTTTTAACCACTTGTTGTAAATAAGACTACATTCTCTTCAACTGACTCCATATATCTACGCCACCATCATCTAAATGGTTCATACAGGAAATGCAAGCTTTCTAACTCAAGACATTCAAAGAAAGTTCATTTGTGGGTCATTATTCTGATTATTAGTATGAATATTTGAACAAACGTTCATATTCACAATCAGAAAAATAAGTATAAATAAACTAGCTAAATATAACTAATTCTATTAATAAAACACATCTTCAATGGGATAAAAACTGTCTAAATTAAAAAAGGCATCTATTTGTAAATATGGGTTGTTGGCCAAGCGTGAGGTCAAGATGGCGGGATATTGGCCAAGTTCTTTTTATGCGTGTTAACTTTATGGGCCGAGACGAAGTCGAGGTCTATAAACACGCAAAAAAAGAACGAGGCCAATATCCCACCATCTTGACGAACAAGCTTGGTCAATAAAGGATTTATTATATGACTCAAAGGACGCCATTAAAAGACAGTAAAACGCGCGACGAACGGGCTATCCCGAGCGGTCAAGATGGCTCCATCTTGACCTCGCGGGTAGCCAATCACAGCAAGAGCCAGTCATATAATAAAGCATCGTATACAAGTCTCTTAGTTCTCGCGGCAGAATATACTTATGGTCACGTGGTCGAATTCGTTTAGTGGTTTAGTGGGTTGTCAGTTATCATAAGAACAAACTAAGAATTTCGAACTCTCTTGGCTATCCACCATTTCATAAACATGCAGAAATTTGGTTTTTAGATCGGGATGAACACAAACTATAAATATATTCATTCAGCCAATTTCCATCTGTTATTAAACCGCTTCTCTCAGATTATAAAGGTGCATTGGCCCAGATGTGGGAAAGAACATATGAATTTCGCGTTATGTCCAAAACACCGCTTCCTAGCAAGTAACAAACCGGCAGTTGTCTTACTTACCACTGATTCTCTTTTCCCTTCGACGCTGTTTTCTGGGGGTTGAATTTCTATGACAAAGGCCGCGTTCCTGTTTTGATCAATCCCAGGACCACTTGCGGTCCTTGCAGTCTTATTGCTAACGTCAACATCGACGACACTGGTTGTCACTAGTGCATTTTGCTGTGATTCGACCTCTTGTAGCGGATGAACCTGGAATAAAATAAAATAAGCATGGTTGAGTTTCTGAGTTTCTTATAAATATTTTTCGTCTGGTCAGGAGAGCAAACAGATCTTAGCTCTGCTTCGGAGCGAGCGCAGCGCACAATCATACTTCATAAGAGAAAGCCGTAAAATCTAAAAGCGAAATTGAGAATTGTTCAAGCCGTGAGGGCTGCCAAAATAAGAATCGTTTAATATTCTTGTTGCAATGAATAAATTGCTATCAGATAAATAAAATGTGTTCATTTGTGCATACTTATTTCCTGGCTTTAGTTTTATTTACTTGTAAATATTTTACAGTATCAGAATAAGTAGAGGTTGGCTTTCCGAGTTAATCTCATTGGCTTTACCAGAAAATGAATAATAATTATAGGAAAAATTGCAAAAAATAAATAAATAAATAAATAAATAAATAAATAAAAATAAATTGAGAGTATCTCTTGTTATGAATCTGTTCCTATCCCATATTTTTAAGCTCGACTATGAATAATCACCTTTCACCTGCTCACTTCCCGGCATCTGTCAAGCTGGTGAGAAACCACAACGTACAGACCAGAAAATCGTATTTTATACTATCCGGCGCAGCCAGACCATCATAGCGCAAAGTTTTCACACAGTTTTTTTTATGTTACGATGTAATGCAATTTAACGGCGAAGAAGCAAGAACACAGTACCTGGACCATGGCTATTATTGTTGTAATAGCAAATATATATGCTGGACTGTAGATCGCATCAACCTTCAGGCAGTTCGGTTCCTCTTCGCCTTTCTTATTCTTATTTGTCGCATAAACGTGTGACTGTAATTAAGGTAAATTCGGTCTCCGCGATTTTCAACTCTCGTAGATGTTCACTGCCGTTAGATTGATATTAACAACTTGATACCATGATCAGTGTCGCCTTCGGTTTTTGGCTGGAAAACAAGCTAAATGTGAAAATAAAATGCGCTGACAGAAGGTTGTGGTTTTTGTTCATATCGTCCTTTCAAAATATACTTCCTATTTGTCAACCAATCGCCACTTAATGACGTAATGACTTAAACGTATGTGAGAACAAAGTTAGCGGCATTAATTATGCTCAAAAAATAAGTTTAGCACTTAATATCCAAGTTGATAGTGGATTGTTTGAGTAAAATGTAAGTTCTAATTTATGTTGCGAAATTTATTTCAACCAATTAAAAAAATGCAAAAAAGGCAACCATTGTCATAAGATTTTTTTAAACGCGAACTGAACTTATTTAATAAGAGCATTTAATTACGTTGTTGCAGAAGTCGGACCCGTTGAGAACAGAAAAGATGCCTCATAAAATGGTAATTACCCTGTACTGGCAGGTCTGCGGATATATTTGTAGAAAAGCAGGAAGCAAAGATTCTGGCTAAAATTTAAGTGACCGGCGTGAATATATGTTTAAAAAGTTTCTCAGCTATATAATTTAACCATGACCGATTACAGGCCTAGCCATTTTGACTGCCAAATTTGTATCATTTTGTTTTCTTTTCGATGTCATTTGGTTGTTGTATTAGAAAATGAATCAGTACGGTTTTCTGAATAAAATAAATCTACCGTGGAAAAAAAAAGAAAAAAAAAAAAACGATTTTGAAGCCGCTGGCAGAAAACCAAGTCCAAAGTGACAGCTGTTTCCATTAAACGTTTATTTTGTATCTTTTTATAGTTTGCTCGTCAACCACTTTGATTTTGCCAGGCTCAAGCGTCACATCGTTTATGCACTTTGTTACACAACGAAATTTAATCCTTGATTTACCAGAGATGGATCGTGATGATGAGCCAGTGGCTTTCAAAAGTATAACTACAGTGCAATCCCACTGTCTCCTTACATGACGTAACATACTAGATTATTCAAGATGTTAAAAAGGAAAACAAAACTTCATCTTGAAAAGGAAACAGGAAGCCGACCCTATAACATTCCCTAAAATAATATGAATAGAAAAGTGTACATGTGAAAGGGGAAGGGATTTCGAGATAGCCAATAGTAAAGACCGTAAATGATCTAATAAACGCCCGGGGCGTCTATTAAATTTTAGGGATCCTGCCAAGAAAAAAAAGAGGGGGGGGGGGGGGGTACAGAAATTAAGAAGATAAAAGAGCACTAACGTACTTTAAACTTGAGACTGAAGAAGATGCAGAATTATTATTATTGTTATTATTATTATTATTATTATTATTATTATTGTTGTTATTATTATTATTATTATTATTATTATTATTATTACGCAAATGTTGGGGGGGGGTGAGTGGTTTATTAGATACGGGGCATTTATTTGAGAGCGGTTGTTTCAGTGAGAAATGGGCCCTTCGCAGGGGGTCAGTCACGTGGTACAAAAAACCGCCATGCTGGAGGGCAAGCAATGCACTGGGACAGGACAAACAAAGAAAATTAGCAAAGAAAATTAGCATTTTAAATGATGTAAGCCCTTCGTTGTCCTGTCCCAGTGCGTTGCTTGCCCTCCAGCATGGCATTTGTGTACCACGTGACTGACCCGCTGCAAAGGGCCCATTAATCCAAGGGTAACCGGTTTTAGCTTGAGGTAGCGGGGAATTCGAGATAGAGGGTGTCTACGGTAGAGATAATCGTCAAATTGAAAGCTACACCCTAATGGTTCATTCGTTAGTACAGTTGCTTGCAATTTGCTGTCAGATGCTGTCAAAAGGAAGGAAGATAAACTGGGGTTTATCAACGGATGCAATCAGACCAGCGTAAATAAAGTTGGGGTTCGTTTTTGATAAACGATATCTTTCTTTCAAGCAACCTTGTATAAGTTTATCATTTTTCACAAGATACCGAATGGTTATTGGGATAATCTTTAAAAAAAATGAGAGCAGAAAAGCTGTATTGAAAAACGAATCAAACGCTCGCAAGACAATTACATGCCTAGCAGCCTCGCTCCAGGCATGACCTCTCTCCCAGTCCTCGCGCCGTTAAACATACGCAACGTTCGTCCGCCAGGTTTCCACCTGTATGAGTGAGGATCGAATGAAAGTTACAATAAATTTTGTACTGAAAAATAAAATTCCTTAATTCGCTTTTTCCCAGTGGTGAGTCTTAGTGGTTCCAATAAATCCAGTTCTGACTGATGGATAATAAGAAAATATTTTAGCACTTTTTAAAACAGTTTTTGACTTACGCCCCTGACTTTAATCTGGAAAAACAAACAAACAAAAGTGGACATTTACGATTACAAGTATCCTGACGGGATGCCCGAAAGTTGGTGTAGGAATAAAAACAATTTATAGCGTGTAAATGTTATCACAGGCGACGAAAGAAAACGCGAAAGTGGTAAGCGAGCCACGCCCCACTAAAAATTCCCTTCAAGGGTCTTGAACAACGTTTGCCAAAAGAAAAAGACTGAAAAAAATAAGGAAAAAACAAACAAAGAGCAAACAAAAAGCGGAAGCCGTTGGGAACTGTAAATAATTTAAATTTGACATTTCAAACCAATCATGATTAAACAAATTGTGCAGCCTTTAGAGATTCACAGTCGCTTTGCGATCGTAGACCAACAACGGGAGGCTGCCCTCGTCCACTGTTATTGGCAGTTAATATAAGCCACTGGTGATTCGATTCAATCCAGGTCTTCCAGAAGTGCCGCACATGTTCAATACACCCACAACAATAGCTGAAATAACACAAGGCTAAACCACAGGCATACAGCACTACACAGACAGGAGAAAGACAGCGACGCGAGGCTATCCAGAAGACCATAGCAATAAACACTATCAGCACCACACAGTAAAAGAAGAATAGGTAGGCTATGCTGTCGCATGCTTTCCATGGAAGTACCCACTGAAATAAATAATGACAACATGAGTTTCAAAATAATTGTTGATTAATCCGACCTGCAGGCAGGCAGGCAGGCAGGTAGGTAGGTGGGCGGGTAGTCAGTCAGTCAGACTAGCCAGTCAGTCAGTCAGTTTTTCAGTCAGTCAGTCAGTCAGTCAGTCAGTCAGTCAATCAGACTAGTCAGTCAGTTAGTCAGTCAACCAGCCATCTGTCCGTCAGTCCGTCAAGCATTCCATCAGTTACTCTGTTAATCCTAGTGTTCTTAAGTGTCGAAAAGCATCCAACAATCGGTGACAGCAACAAGGGCGTAGCGAGGGGGGAAGGGGGGTCCTGGGGTGCCCGTGACCCCCCTTTTTAAGCCTTTTTTTTTAAGCAAACAACCTACAATATTCAGGTGGCAATCTGGTTAGTACCCTCTGTTTGACACAGTGTAACCCCCCCTTTGAAAAATCCTGGCTACGCCCCTGAGCAACATATCATGTAGAGCATTCACAGTTCACAAAGTACCTGTTTAAGTGGTTTAAAACCAGTTTTCTTCAAAGTTATTTTGCAAAGGCAAAGCTCGCACATTTTATCCTGCTTCAGCACCAACCATGACAAGAGGCAGCTTTGGTGCGCGTACTTAGCGCTTCCTGAACAGTTGCATGGTGAGATGAGCTCCTCATCTTCGGAACCACAGTGGCAAATACGACAAAACTCTTCATCGCCGTTCAGCGACTTGTCTTCAACGGGGACATAGTCCTGATGCGGTGTTAGTTGTGTCTGGAATGTGCGCTGGGAAGTTTCATTGAGTAAACTGATCCAGTATGAACTGCCACGTTTACTGTCTTGGTCAATTCTATTCCAATAAGGAAAGGTAGAGGAGAATGCCTGAAAGATAATTTGCCATTACTGAGTCATAAGGACGGTCTACTTGCACTGATACCCTTTATTAGCAATATTCCGTCACTATCTTAAATTTCAAGAGGTTTAATTTTAGTCCGGCTGCTGAAATCAAGCTATGATCAATTTTTAAAAGCATGAACTGAAGATTTTTAAATACGGCAGGTGAACCGGGCTGAGAAAAAAAATACTGGACTTACCGTTTTGTAACTTTCCATCGACGTCCGAACTGTTTGAAAACTATCCACCGAACTAAACTGTTCCAAATCACCGCTTTTTACACTTAAGAAATCCACAAATTCAAAAATCATCGATTTTTCGGTTTCTTCCTCTGGTGTTTGTAAAGAATCCGTCGAATCTATTATTCGCGATCCCATATCCGTTGAATCGAAAACGTGTACTTTGATTTAGTCACATTTGATTTTCTCTTTGCTCAAGTACAACCTATCGCGTTTAAACTTGTCTGAGGCATCACCACCTGTCACATCGACGAGCGCAACAAACAAAGCCGGTGATGACGGACTGTTCTTGAAGAACCTTTCCTCGTGAAGGGAAATACGAAACTTCAAAGCGCTCTGAAACAAATTTATCACCACGTTGGCTTTTCAAAATCAATTATTAATTTAAATTGACGCAAAAGGTTTTGTGATGAAAATATGATAACGAAAACTTGCTAAGCTGTTAGAGGTTCAGATGATTAGCCATGTAGCTTGTCATGCAAAGCAAAATTGTCCACTGGAACAATTTATAGTGAGCTGCAAGCCTGTTGCTAAAAACCGGCGTTCGAACGTGTAACCTTACGGCCATTTTTGCCGTTTTCTTTTGTTTTTTGAAAAGATCCCATCAAACAGGGGAAAAGGGCGAATGGTTTTTGTATTTGCACCCAATTAACACTTCAGTTCAGCTACCGGGCAGAGTATATGCGCTCAGTGTAGGTCTATCCAATGTTTTCAGCAAGTGATGTTGTGAATTGATGAAGAGTGACGATTCATACCACTGCACCCACTTTTTCTGGTTTGTTTTGAAACAATTCCAAACCAAAAAAACGTAAACTTAGTTTTATCAGATGTCTTGATGTTTTTGGTTTGTACAGAACTAAGGAGGCTTGTACCCATTTTGTTTTCAGTTAATATTCACAATCTCTCGATCCAGCAATCCCGACAACGAACCGACGGTGCGCGCTCTTGTCCCCCATGATTTAGGAGCACCAAACGAGAACGTTTATATATGTTAAAAGTACTTAAGAGGTGAATTTTCAGTCAAGAACAAAGTCAACCTTGGAATCAACACTGTTTGATCTCTCTAAATTAATTTTCAGTGCCCATTTTTATACCGCCTGGGTGCAATTTATGATACTGTAAGAAACCAAGATCACAGTGCCAAACTCGTTGAGATGATTAAAATTAATTTGCCAAATCTCTGATCGTTTTTAGAACTGGTTAAATAAATTTTAAGGAGATAAAAAGCACCTTGCTAGAATAATAGACATGGATTAAAAGGCACGGCGTTTCGACCTCTTTAAGGTCTTTTCGCGTACGATTCTGTATTCGCGTACGATTCTGTATTCTTTCAAAGGAAGGGAAAAACGATAAAAAGTGGTCACTACGTAAATGATAGGTGTCAAAACGAATAAAAGAGTGGCAATTCTAAAACGTAATATATAGATTTAGCCAAGCCTAAAAGCGGAGCTCCACGATTATTATTTTTTTTACTGGTATTGAGCAATACTACTTCCTTGCGCCAATATTTTATGTTTAGAGCAGTCAACAGGAATTGAATGCGCTGGTTCAAAAACCTCAAAACATTACAAGAAAACGATACAGTCGACGCGTGTGTTTGTTCGAAAACAAATTTAGCAACCAAAGAACGATTAAATATTTTCATCTCAGCATCGTTGGATGAGCATGTTTGACGGTTTAGCCACCTCCTCTCACACAAGTGCATTAAATGGCTTTCCATGTTTGATCTAAATCCAAAATTTCGTATTAGGAACAAATGTTTGATTGTTTAGCCACCCCAATAAAAAAATCGTGCACAAACGGTAAAAAGCAACCAAATGAGCCACGTAACGTCGAAAATGTCAACGATAATACGCAAAAATCATTTTTTGGACTCACCTGGTCCCGTGTTTGGTCAAACACTGCTATGCGTTTAGCCACGAAACGGTTATGCTTGACAAACACGATAATGGTTGAAAATGTTTGATCTTTTATCCGGGACTTAACAAGCATATTTCGTAGTAAGTTAACCTGAGACATAAGCTTAAATGTCGTAGAAAAGAGAAAAAGGGGAAACAATTCTGATAGTTTGGATAAGTAATCGCATGGAGCCGAGTAAAATTAAGGACTGATATCACTTGTGGCAGTTTTCAGAAAGTTGCTGAAATTGTCCTCGTCCCGCAAAACATAAGTGATACTAATCCTTAATTTTACGAGGACTCATTGCGATTACGTGTTAATAACATAAGGGCAAACGTTTCTTTCAGTTCTTAACGCTGTAGAAACACTGACGTCGAAAAACATGTACGGTCAGCCAAGCGGAGGAAAAACACTCGTTCGCTTGTAAAACAACAACACTAGACTAGCTACTTCTTTGCGTCCAAAACGAGTAGATTGTTATTTACATCCAGTTGAGACAAAAATACAAGTTTCATTCCTGAGCAAAAGTAACAACGATTAAACAAAATGCTAAGCTTCAATTTATTTAAGTTACCTGTGTTGTCGAGCTTTCTACCACTTGAAAATACGCATCGATCCACTATAGTATCTTCAAAAATAGCAAACGGTTTGTCCAAAGAAAGAACTTCTTCCACCAAGTTTGAGCTACTCGTTCCTCCCGTTAATGCCGGTGAGTTGTTAAATGAACTTTCTTGGTGAGCTGCAAGATGCCGCGGTAAAGTGAACAAGCCCTTGAAGCGTTAAATCATTTTGTTTTTCAACCACACAATCCGGGTGCCATACAAGTGGATCCAAAATTTAAGAATTTCCTGAGGAAAACCTTTTGCTCTTCCATTTTATCAGTTGAAAAATCACCTTCCGGAGTATCTTGTAGTTCTTGATTAACATGCCTTTTACGCTAATTAAAAGACAGAACTTCCAAGAAGATGAAGTTGTTTTGCTCAAAATGAAGAAACCGACTTAATGTGAAATCTCGAGCCGTAGGAAGCGCGCGAAAAATTAAGCCTCGTTTTGGTTTGGGTGTCCCACACCTGGCTTGAGCCTGCGATACAATCGAAAACCAGTACCTGGTCAGTGGTCAACTTAAAAGAAAAAACAGCTGACCTCGATGAGGTCTTAACTTGAGCCCGCGATATGGTCACGTAATACTGGTCAGCGGATACCTTGTTTTGACAGGTGTCAATTGGCCATAACATGGGTGTCCAATATCAAAGATGTGCGCTGTAAACTATCCTGTCAGTTGGAGTATTCCCGACATTTCACAGCGCATACATGGAAGGGCGGACGTACGGTCGTACGTACGGACGAATTACGACGTACGTACGACGTAAGTACGGTGACCCAAACCAAATTTTCTCGAATAGATGGGTTACCATATTTTCTTAACCATGGTGCTCCGCTACAAAGCCGATCTGACCTAAGGAAGTCATAGAGCTGGAGAACAATGCAAATGACCAGAAATGTACGACAAAAGTGATTTTAAGGAGGTAAAGGATTTTATCCACAGAGCTACAAGTTAAACTGAATTACCTTGTACAGCGTAACAAACAGTATCAAGGGAAAGTAATGCTAATTAATAGCTTTCAGTAGAATGATCATGCTAAAGAGTTTCATCCACAGACACAAGAGTTAGAGTCAACTTGTACAGCAAAATAGACCGCACCCAGGAAAGTACTGCTCAATAGCTTCCATTTGAATGGTCACACTTTAAGATTTCATCCACAGACTCAAAAGTTAGAACCGCCTTGTACAGCAAAATAGACAGCACCACAGGAAAGTACTGCTCAGTAGCTTTCATTTGAATGGTCACAGTTTAGGATTTCATTCACAGACTCAATAGTTAGAGCCACCTTGTACAGCAAAATAGACAGCACCACAGGAAAGCACTGCTCTGTAGCTTTCATTTGAATGGTCACACTTAAGGATTTCATCTTAAGACTCAAAAGTTACAACCACCTTGTACAGCAAAATAGACAGCACCCCAGGTAAGTACTGCTCAGTAACTTTCATTTGAATGGTCACAATTTAGGATTTCATCCACAGACTCAAAAATTAGAACCACTTTGTACAGCAAAATAGACAGCACCCCAGGAAAGTACTGCTCAGTAGCTTTCATTTGGAGGGTCACACTTTAGGATTTCATCCACAGACTCTAAAGTAAGAACCACCTTGTAGAACATAATAAACAGCACCACAGGAAAGTACCGCTCAGTGGCTTTTATGTGAATGGTCACACTTTAGGATTCAATCCGCAGACTCAACGGCTAGAACCTCCATGCACAGCATAATAAACAGCGCCACAGGAAAGTACTGCTCAGTGGATTTCATTAGAACGATCACACTTTAGGATTTCATCCACAGACTCTAAAGTTAGAACCACCAAAAAGCACCACGGGAATTTACTGCTCAATAGCTTTTATTTGAATGATCGCACTTTAGGATTTTATTCGTAGACTCAAAAGTTAGAACCACCTTGCAGTAATAACATAGCACCACATGAACGTACTGCTCAATAGCTTTCATTTGAATGGTCACACTTTAGAATTTTTATTTACAGACCGACTAGTTAGAACAAACGGGGTTAGTTTCTAAAGAAACTGTGGTGCTGCGTCGGTCGGAGAGTGAACACGAAAATTTCGGTTTGTCAGCGGAATTGATGATATTGTTAACGACACCGTAAAGAGATTCAAAACTCTGACATTTCAAGTGCTAGCCGCGCCGTTAGTTATTGGCGTTCTCACGTAGCGCTAACGCTCGAAATGTCAGCTTTTTGAATCCCTTTACGGTGGTCAATTTACATTATCAACTCTACTAGTTAGAACAACCTATAATACAACGTAATGAACAGTCCCACTAGAAAATACTCAAAAAAACAAAGCATAAACAGAAAAGCCCAGATCCATGATTACTTCGTTTCGTTTTCATTGTTGTAGAAGTGTCAACGCGTGGCTACAGTGCTTGGATGTTCCATTCAACTCGCGCGTTTTGAACTCACACGCGCGCTCATTGCGGAAAGCAGATAGCGTGAATGTTTGTGTGGATTTTCGATAGCAACTTGTTGAGTCTGTCAAGTTAGAAAGTTCTGCTCTAAGCGGTTTATTTTGAAGTTCTGTAGGTTTAATTTAATTAAATCGCTTGATCTTTTAAAGCCTCTTACGTACAGCGTCATAAAGTTATGCGCGTCTGGATGAAATTTCAAACTACTTCAGCTTCACTGACGCTTTTACCTTTGAGACCGGATGAAATACGGCTTTTATTGCATCCACACGCATCAAGGATTACGGCGATGGTCTTTCCTCTGATACTACTTTTTTTTTTTTTTAAATATGCCGGGTATCTTCGAACTAGATCATGAGATCCTATCAAGCGACCTGTCGCTTGAAAGCTGTTTAGTAGTACTTTAAAGCATTAAAGTGGCTCAGTCTGTCTTCAGTTTGCGTAATGCGGTTTAGTTTTTTATCGACTTGCCTGGTTATTTGGCAGCTTATATCATAAAAAACTTAAGTTTTGCGAAATTTTGACCGCGCCCCGAGCAATTTCTTTGATTAGTATTCCGCCATCCAGAGATTGGTACGTTTCCAAAATTTTCTTCGTCAAAACAAACATTTTCTATCTAATCACAGCTGAAAAACGCGGGTTGATTGTATGAAAGTCGAGTTCTACTCTCTCTCAAGAGCTCTAGAGAGTTCCAGAAAATATGTTGCTGATACTATTTCAAAGGGAAAGAATTACATTGCAAAAGGATACTCTAAGCATCTTCTGTACTATTTCAGGTGGACCGAGTAGGTTATGCCAAAAATTCTGGTGCACAGATTTTTGTAACGGGTAACATGCGACCTTCATCGATACCTATGCACATTATTAATATTAAGATAACGGAATATTTTCGGCAATATTTGAAATAGACTAGACAAGTAGCTTAATCCCATGCTGGAAGCCGATTTCTTGATAAGAGGAAGAAACTTCTGCCAACGAGCAGCCAAGGGGAAAAGCCCCAGGAGTTCCATTGCCGAAGTTGAGTGGGAGGCTAGTTTGGCTCCAGTTCGCTTTGTTTACAAGTTCAAGAATCTAAACTAGCGTTAATGAGCTGTGAAGTTAACGTCCATCGCAATATCTCCTTGTCCCTGGAATGAAGTATCAGATGAACTAGTCCTTGGGTCAATGTTTTGTCTGACTGTAAACTTTGTATTGTCCATTTTTGCTTTCATGTGACTATCACATGCCTTGCCCATCTCAATCCCTGTGTGTATCTACTGTGTTTTCGACACTGTCTCAATTAGCCTCGAGCAAGTGATTGTGTTTAATAGCCGAATAGCCGGGGGGGGGGGGAGCAGGGGGGAAGAGGGGGGCTCACACTTCACCGACACGTTATTTGGCCATCCTTAGAAATAGGCCCGGATATCACCCTGTAACTGATTTTTGTCCATTATATTTCCAGAAGGGCAGCTCTCTTCTGGCTCATGTTACGCTCTAAGAGACACCACTTCTTAGTAGAGGAACAGGCTCTGCGTTTCTTGCCACTTAAATTCAGAGCTTCTCAGATTTCCTGAGATCCGTTACCAGACATCATACCATCAGGGAATGCTCGGTAAATATTTAAGAACCGCTTCCTTTGCAAAAATCACTTAAGGGAAATTCCAGCATATTCTACGAAGAATGACAAAAATAGGTACCCAAACGGTACATGTGTGGGATACACTGCCCACAGTGCATTGCAACACGATGGAATTAGAGTGGGATGCCACAGGCTTGGATTTGAGAATTCCCTTGAAGCGTCAAAATAATGATAAAAAGTTATTAGTTACCAATTATAATTACGTATTCATACTTGGGAACCTCCAGCACTTTCTAAAACAGAGTAAGCTCATTCATCAATTCAGTAGCCCATCAAATTTCCTTCACGTGCAGTGCCACATTCTTCATTTTTTGTTCGCAAACAAACTATTAACCTTTTGGCTCAAAATGTAGTTCAGTTTAGCAAGAATGGTATGGGAAATCTCTGGCATT
>JAEMWC010000012.1:2210000-2237500 GCA_016490735.1 Pachyseris speciosa | reverse complement strand
TAGTTATGTCCACGCCTCGGGTTATGTTACCAACAAATACGCCAGTAATTGAGATAGTCTTTCCGTAGATACACTGCTCAGTTTATTGGAAAAGGAAAAAAGGATTTCCTATGACACAAGAAATGTCTGTTTCGGTTAGGGTTTTTCAGATGTGGTAAGCAATAAGAGTGTTGGCACCGCCAGGGGATCGTCGGAATGCCTCACTAAATTTGGCATCGAGGCGCAGACAACAGGTGCGTTACAGTACGAGAGCCTGCAGCCTGATAATTTCATCACGTTATAAGTGATCAATTATCTTTGAATTCTCCACAAGTTTCCACGTACAGTTTTATAATTGCTCGAGAGCCAATCCCCTCCTGATTAAAAAACAGCAGTGGACTTCTAACTGATTTTACTTAAAGCGACATATTTGGAAGAAAAACATAAACGTTTCAATGTACAATTCGCATGATATAATTTTCATACAGTGCTTATGATAAACATAGCTGGAAAAAAAAACTGAAATAAGTTGCCCGCGAGGATTGAACTACTGACATTACGTAACAAAACACCGATGAGCGAAATGAGCTCACTGAATCAAAACAGAGTCAAGAGTTTCGAATAAACTTCACAAGTTATTACCCGGGCTGCGCGCGTCTCGCGCGGCGCCCGGGTCTTAAACTACCGACGATTATTCTTTTTCGTCGTCGAGTATCATCCACAAATGGCACTTCCGGCGTTTCTGCGCAAGCGCTAACTATTTTTAACAACAGTGATGCGTGTTGTCACGTACGGGAAAATGTCGATTCATCTTGTGGCTTTTGAAGTCTGAACAAACAATATGTTAAGAGAAGTGTCTATGCGAATGTTTGCAAGTTCAACGGCGAGAAGAAAGCTTTTAACATGAGTAAACTTAATGGCAGATGGACTGCTTCAGGAGATTGCGAGTAGTCTCTAATTTTGGCGACGGATTTTGGGGCCACGTGCGCGCGCGAAGTTGCGAGGAGACGCGACGCGAGGGGAGCGCCAAAAATTAGAGACTACAGACAAAGGGAGTTTGACCTTTCCCGGCCGAGTGATTCGGAAGTGTAAATCTCATATCAACAGCAAGAATGATGCCTGTTGTCACGTATTGGAAAACGTCGATTCACCTTGTGTCTTTGAAGTCTGAACAACTAATATGTTAAGAGAAGTGTCTATACGAATGTTTGCAAGTTCAACAGCGAGAAGAAAGCTTTTAACATGACCAAAATTTAACTCCAGATGGATTGCCGCCGTGTTCCCCGTATCGGGTGTCTGGAGAACTCAGACCTAGAAAACTCAGACCTCAGACCTAGAAAACTCAGCCCCCCCCCCCCCCCCCCAAGTCTGGAAAACTCAGACCCCCTCAAAACTATACAAATTTTCAAAGTCAAATAAACGTGGACAAAATAAATTATCGCCGTTCAGTGCGCTGAAATGTTACACCGTCTATTTATCGCAGATAACAAACACTTCACGTTATTATAATCGGCTCCGGAGCACGAGACCTAGAATACTCAGACCCCCCCCCCCCCACCCCCCTCCCCAAACTGGAAAACTCAGACCCCCTCACAACTATACAAATTTTCAAAGTGAAATAAACGTGGGCAAAATGAATTATCGCCGTTTATGAGGGGTTTGAGTTTTTACAGTTTGGGGGGTGGGTCTGAGTTTTCTAGGTCTTGTGCTTTGGAGCCGATTATAATAACATGAGACGACAAAGGAGAAGTGTTTGTAAACAGTTTCACTCTGCTAATTAATTTTCTACTCACATTTCACCGAGACGTACTCCATTAACGTTTATGCGAAAAAATCCTACATCGTTCGATAAGCGTTTCCTTTCTCAAACAATTATCCATCGAAGCGAAAACAAGTGTGCTTAGTTTTTTTTTGGAATCAATACACTATTTTTATCACCTTGCAAAAGGATAAACCTCTGTGGCCTAAAGGTCACTGTTCTTGCCTGTGACACAGCTAACCCGGGTTTGATGTCTTTTAGCTTTTTTAGTGGTATATATCACGGGCTTTATTTTTCTGTTTCTCTTTTTCTTGTTCTTTTAGAAATATTTTTTACAAGTGTTATAATTACTGTTCTCAATGGTTGAGCTGTATTTTAGAGGAATAAATGTTGATAGGGGTCTAAAGAAATAGACTCCAACACAAGCTAAACACAATGCGTCCGATGTAAGAAAGACAGACTTCCCTCTATTCTTTTGTTTAGCACTAAGTTAGGGATACAATACTGTTTTTTACAAGCCCGGGTTTAGGCTAATTGTAGCCTCTTGTTTCAGTTAAACGATGTTTTTCCTGACTTTTCCCCAGGTATAGAAAAGCGAGTGGGCGTAAAAATCGCCCGCGTCCCGCGCGTCGCATCTCCTTGTGGAAAGCAATAAATATTTCGCTGCTTTCTCGGTGAAACAAATCAGTATGCTCCTGATTAAGTCCTTCCACGAATGAAACAACCTCATCTGGCGAACTATAAAGGGTTATATGGCTCAAAGCCGTCGAAACGGGATGATAGGTGCTAACGAGAAACGCAACTCAGTACGACTTTCGGTCGACTGAAGTGCTTTACTATGGAGGCGACCATGGGTATGTTTGCACCTTCTGGGCTGCACTTTTCTGTGCTGTTTACCCTGGCCCGCGGCATCATGACCGGTTGTTCTAACCGCTGAGTAACGCTTTGGTCAGGTGAAATCGTAAAGTGTGACCATCCAAATGGATGCTTTAATTGAGTGGTACGTTCTTTTTGACGGGATTTTGGGGTTGCCAGATTGTAATGTACAAGGTTGCCGCTTGAATTTTGAGGATGTCTCAGTGAGTAAAATCCTAGAGTGTGACCATTTAAATGAAAGCCAACGAGCAGTATTTTCCTGTTGCTGTTTATTACGACTTGCTGAGGTGGTCCTATTAAACCCTTGAGTTTACTTTCCTGTGGTGCTGTTTATTATGCTGTACACTGAAGGAAGTTCTAACTTTTCAGTCTGTGGCCAGTGAAATCTGATTAAGCGATGACCAGCAGTACGTTCCTGTGGTGCTGTTTATTATCGCTGTACAAAGTAGTTCTAACTTTATAGCAGTCTGTGGATGAAAATCTAACTGAAGTGTGACCATTCAAATGAAAGCTACTGGGCAGTACTTTCCTGTGGTGCAGTTTATTATGCTGTACAAGGTGGTTGTAACTTTTGAGTCTGTTGATGAAATCTTAAAGTGTTACCACTCAAATGAAAGCTACTGAGCAGTACTTTCCTGTGGTGCAGTTTATTATGCTGTACAAGGTGGTTCTAACTATCGAGTCTGTGCATGATTTCATTAAGTGTGACCATCCAAATGAAAGCTATTGGTCAGTTCTTTCTGTCGTTGATGTTTATTGCGCTGTACAAGATGATATGTAGCTAATGAGGTGTCCTGAAACTGAGGCGCTCTCCTGTGGAGCTCTTTATTTTGCGTCTACTAGCACTTTGTGTGTAGTGTTCAATTGTTTATTTTCACCGAATTAGCGAAAAGCGTCATGCAAGGACAAAGGTCAAACAGAGGAAATGCAAAGAGCTTGACATAATTAAGCCCCGGGGGGGAGGGTGTGGGGAGCTTAGGACTGCAAAGGAGTTTTAAAATCTGGAGGATGATCTGAAAAGTCAAAAACCTCTGCCAGAAGCGTACGCCAAGGATTTTCCTACGGCAGGCAGCGCCTCCAGGAACGACTCTGTATAACATGGTGCTCTAACAACACGCCCTGTTTTTTAGTTTGGAGAACGTTGTGATAAGATTGCGGAGAAAAAAAAACGCGGCACCTTTATGTTTGACTTGTACTAAGTCAAGTTAAGAAGGTTAAGACGATACACGCAACTCGAATGCCACAAACCACAGCTTGAAAGAACCACTTATAGTCTTGACATTAACATGGAATAAAGACAGTAGTGGAAACCTGTGCTGACAGACAGACGTAGTTACGCTTTCAGAAGGTTTTCAAAATGGCTACTAAATAACGGCAAAAATGAGCGGTCACATCATGCTCATGAATTAGGAATTTTTAACTTGGCATTTTGTTATTTTCCGCAATACATTCCCTTTGGCAGGGACCAGCAAAACGAGAAAGAGCTTCAGTGGAGACGCTAGTTTTATGGATTGTTCAGACGAAACGTACCCTTTTCTGGACCAAAATGATTATACCAAAATCTGCTCGTTTTATTGGACCCGTGAAACTCATCCTCTATTATGTCACATACTACCGTCTGAATCAGTGTGTACATGTGACAATAGTGCAAACATCAGATTCTGTATATTTCCATCGCTACGATCAACAGCGATCGAACCATTTATCATGTTTAAATAAAGGATTTTACTTACTTACTTACAGCGATTCTTGGTAAAAGGCCAATTTTACGAAAGGTAGGGCAAGAATGGATGTTTATATTTGAATTGTTCACTGTAGTCTGCGGTGGAGAAACATAAACTAGGAGTCGGATGTCCGGCTGATAACTGGAAATAAACTCTATTGTTCACCTTCCTATGGGGGTACATGTGAATTTGAGTGAGATTTGGAGGACTTTGAAGAAGGGATTGAAATGGAGAAAAATGTTTTGAAACACTACCAGACAGTTGACACCCCAAGGGCACAGCAGGTTGCTGGGAAATGGCTTTTTGGTGTCCGTCTACATTAAATCTTCAATATTTCCTATTTCCCTCAAGTTAACTACTCCTTTGAGAGAAATTATCTCTTCCCTACCCAACAATCACCAAAAAAATTCACAAAATGTCCCATAACATAGCTTCGTGAGATGAGCTTAGAGATTTTTAATTGCTTGAAACGCGAACGAGATATTAACGTTAAATCCACTTCAAGCGACGAAAAAACGGTGTTCAGGTGAAACACCTCCTTAATTATATTTTAGTTTTCAATTGTGGGCCGTTTTGGTGGTACATTGTGGCTGATACTTGCCGAAAACATCAAAATGGATCAAAAAATAAATAAATAAATAAATAAAAAATAAAATAAAATTCTGGGACCATGTATCCCCTTTCCTTCTTTTTAGCTTGACCATAATTTTTTTGATTTAGTGTTTTTCTGTACGCTCGTCCTGAACATGGCAAAATGCAACTGTACAAAAAAAAAATATATATATATCGTGCATCTTAATACCAAATAAGATTGACCATTTCTGTTATTTGTTCTGCGTATGTACACCTTTTATCTTTAACCTTGTGGGAAGAGGGCTTTTAAGGGACAGTGACAAACTCAATGAACGTAATTTAAAATATCAATTGAGTACTAACGAAAAGAAATTGAACTAGTCCGAAGAACATGTCTTCGGTAAAAAAATTCGCTAATCAAAAAGACGGCCAATCTAAGCTAATCAAAAGACAGCCCTATCAAGTGTACTGAATCCGGTTTACGTTTTTTTACAAGACTAAAACTGACTGCCGAGTCTGCGTAACGAACTAAAACAGACGCTATGTTAAGTAAACTTTCCCCTCCTTTAGTTTTTGCCACTTTAACTGAGGTAAGTGCAAAGGGTATTTATTGAAGACCAAAACAGTAAAGTTTTCCGAGAGCATGATTGACATGGTAGGAAGAAGATCCAATGACAGATAAATCTTTAATGGTTACTTCGTTCATTTAAATCGGATACGGTTTATCAATCGGTGGCGTCTTGATGGGTCAGATGACATTTTCTTTCAATTTCGCCGCACAACACTGAACTTTAAATCGAATAGTTTCACGTTTGGAGAGATGTTTGAAAGTTTTAAAGGGGGCGTCTAAACAGGTGTTTAATATTTGAAACCACGCCTCAAAATTTTGTAATTTCTGATTATCAATCACTAGCCATTTCGAAACTCTTAAAGAGTCCAAAAATGCTGATCACTGGGGAAAGATATGACCATGGGAGGGCGAAGTGTGATTTCAATCAGTGAAGCTATGACAACATAAAAAATGCAACTTTAAGCATTAAAACATGTTACATGTACATTAATCCAGTCCTCCTCTGTAAACTGCTTCAGAAAAGAGATCAATTAACCTTTGGCATCAGAAATTCAAACCACTCAGTCTTTTTCAGACATAAACAACATTTGTGCCGAATCCTACCACCCTTAAGATCGTCCCACTTTTGAACACGTTTCAGTTTGTAACAGATGTTATTGGCGCGCAATAAATCGTCGCAACATCTTGTTGTCACTTTTTATCCTTGGGTTTGTTATCGGAATACGAAGTTTTTGCAAACAGCATGCCCCATAGAAAAATCAAGTTACCTTGTGTGCAAAAATGTCGACGTGCCACCACGCCCAAACCGATAAACAAGATCCCTTTTTTGGTGTCCCATCACAACTGGAATTTGTAAATGGAAAATACATTGGGCGTCTAAACGTCCTGTTATCAGGATGCCCTAGTTAGGTATTTTCCCTCGACCTATCACCTCACGGTAAGACAATCTCTCATTTGGCATAAAAGACGCCACGCTTAACAGTGGGTCAGTCATTAATGTCCCTTCGCTGGCGGAGAGGTAAATACTGACACCGTAGTGCTGAGTTGCTTTCGCGGAAGATACACGAACTCAAGATGGCCAAAGCGATGGTGCTGCTGTTTATTGCTCTTTTTGTGGTGTTCCAAGTCCAGGGAGCTTCTCTGTACGACCGCCTCTTTGAGGACGAAGAAAGAGGTATGACATAAATCTATCTTTACGCAATTGCTTGTGATAATAATGATGGCACAGCCGAACCTGGTTGTTTGGACTGTAGCTAGCCTGTTTGGCTTTTCCTCTCACAGGTGAGATAACACGGGACAGAGTTTGCTAGGGTTGTTTGAAACTACTTTTTCAAAGCCAGTTCATGCATGCAACAAATGAGGAATCAGACGAAACAACTTAGCATCGTACTTGTTTTCGGTGGTTAACCCTGATTTTTCCCGAGAGATTGGGCCATTCTGTTGACTCTTCTGGCTCAAAAACATAGCCGGTAAGTTTTATCAGGCGAAACTCAGAAATGCAATCTTCTTGAGGAGTGAATTTCAGATGTAGAGGGAGAAAGACAACGCGCAAGCTCAGAGCTTCCCTCTCGCGCGGTTCTCGCGCGCGTCTTCCAGGCGTCTACCAACTCGTACGCACGCTCTCTCGCATGCTTGACTCTCCTCCCCACCCCTCACCTTTTTACATCACTATGAAAAACACATGATGATAAAACCAAAGCGTTATGAATAATTTGAGTTTTGCCGATGGAGCCAAATCTTTCAAGGTGCCTCTTGCTCAGGAATTATTTTTTACTGGCCGACAATTCGAGGTTTACAGTAGTCCTGTTTGAGTAAAGCGATCGGCGGAAAAATTTTGCATCGTCTGATGTCTAAGTGTGTGCTTCCTTTCCTATCTTTTGTGATATTCTGTACAATTTGATGGGATTCCGTGTCTGTTGATTTCTCGCTTGTTGAGCGCCGGAGCAAGCCACCTCTCAACGACTGAAAGTTTATTTCATTGTTTTTCAGATTTGGATCCCCTGGAGAAACTCTTGAAATGTAAGTATTAAATACACGATTTTGTCGAAAGAACAGGACCGAGTTTCTTCTTCTAATACGTGCGGTGTTTGGTTAGAATCACGGCGGTCTTGCTACCTCAAAGATTTCTTTGTTTGTCTCCGTCGATGATTTGTGGTTTCTAGATATAAACCTTATTTAAATTCCGTGGAAGTGGAATCGCCTTGACAACTCAATAAACAGCAACACCGGATTCCATTTTTTCGTTGACTAAGTGAAAAACAACCAGCACTGATCAGTGCTGCTGATGACAAATTGGCATTCAACTCTGAAGTTAGATCCGCTTTAAGCAGAAAAGTACTTCTAAATAGCTTTCATTTGAATGGTCACTCAAATTGAATATATCTATATTGTTTCTTACTATGTAACCACTCTGTACCGATACCGCAGGGAAATGGGCTAACGAACAGGAGTAATGCCCGGGGGAGAGGGGGGGGGGGGGGTGGGTTACTAAAAAAATTCTAATACGGGGAGGCTCCACCTCGAAGTCCGATCCCTTACCCTTTTATATACCATTTTGGCTGAAAAGGTACCCCTTTCGTATACCTTCCATTAACAAATAGTACTCCTTTCGTATACCTAAAACAGAAAGTCTTCTTGTCATTTTCATGTAGCGTTCAATAAATTAAAACAGTACAGTCATAAGGTATGCGTGCTCGAAATATTTTAATGAAAGGCCCTTTTAAATACCTCAATGACAGATTTCCCTCCCCTTCATATACTTCGACTCGTAAAATCCCTACCCTTTCATATACCTGAAGCGTGAAAAAGGTACCCCTTTCGGGCGGAGCCTCCCCGTATAGGCCATTATAGGGAGTACCCCCAGGGGAGTAATGTAGTAAACTTTTTTCAGTGGGAATAAGTGCCTTGATGTGTCCGGGATTAACGGAATAACAAAATTTTCTTCTTAGGCGAAGCAAGGGTAAAAAGAAAACAACAAAATGATGGAAATAGTAATGAACACTGAATCGGTCCCGTTCATCCCTCTAAAGGAAACGACGTTAAACTGCCATAAATTCAGTATATAAAATCTATTCATTCTTCATTAGCCCTTCCGCATCCCGTGGCGTATAAGGCTATACCTGAATGCTAGGTTTTTGTCACTTTTTTGCCTTTTATCCTTTATTATCTTCTCTAGATTTCATGCCGTCCAAAAAAACCATCATAGTTTTGCAGCACATAACCCCATAAATAACTCAGAATTTTGGGGTAATTTTTAGAGTGTTTGTGAAGAAGAAGAAAAGGGGGGAGGGGAGAGTGGTTTTGAGGGAAGGTGAGAAAAATGAAGAATTTAAGGTGATTAAAAATTGAATTTGGAGGTTAAAAATTAATGGACGAACACCAAACAGTCCGCCATCAACCTGATGTACACCCGCGTTGTAGTGGACTGTCTGAGTGTTTGTGTGTGCTTTAGTTTTTTCCTTGATATTTTTTTCATCAAATCACTTATTTCATTAACATCCAGGTATATTGCCCCCTTAACCCACAGAGGCTCTTGGGGACAGGTGTTCTGCCTGACTGCCTATCGCCCAGCCTCCACCTAACCCTGATGGTTGGTCTAGTGATTTTTTTGGCCTCGAAAGAGGGGTTTGACAAGGCTGCCCACTTTCCCCATACCTGTTCATTCTCTGTGCTGAGGTTTTAGCGGATGCTTTGAGAAGAAATGATAACATTAGGGGTATTACAGTAAATGGACAGGAAATAAAAATAAGCCAATACGCAGACGACACAACCCTTATTCTTGATGGGTCTAGGACGTCCTTCACAAACGCTGTCCAGGCTTTAGAACTTTTTAGTGTAAGCTCTGGCCTTCGCCTAAACCATAAAAAAACAGAAGTGCTCTGGATTGGTGCCAATAAGGATAGTGAGGAGAAATTTTGTCCTGACAAAAATTTTAGGTGGATAAGAGATAAAGTTAAAACGCTAGGCGTTTGGCTATCTACTGACGCTGCGATAACAGTGAAAGCCAACTATGAGGAAAAATTAGCAGACCTCAGGGCAACCCTGAGCTGTTGGGAATTTCGTCGTTTAACCTTGCTTGGAAAAATTACTGTGTTGAAAAGTCTGATCATCTCTAAACTTACTTACATATTGTCACCTTTACCAACAAATCATTGCGCCATCGAGGAAATTAACAGTCTGCTGTTTAACTTTCTATGGAATGGCAAAGGAGACAAAATTAAGCGCGATGTAATGATCAGTGAGTACGAACATGGCGGACTAAAGATGATTGATGTTAGGCTCTTCACTAAGGCACTAAAAGCAAGCTGGGTAAAGAAGTACCTTGATTCAGAAAACCTTGCTAAATGGAAATTATTTGTGGATTCGCAACTTCAGATTTTCGGTGGCGATATGTTCTTTAAAGCTAATCTGCATAAAAAAGATTTAGAGCTATTTTTTAGGCTATCGGACCCTTTCTTGCAAGAGATAATGCAGGTATGGTCGGAAATCAGCTATGTGGGTAGCATTTCTTCCAACAAGCACCTTCTTTCACAGAGCCTTTGGCTTAACTCTCTTATTCGTGTCGGGAATAAAAAACTTGGTAAAAAAAACTTGGTACTTGCAGGGAATACTCAAAGTTAATGATCTAATGGAAAATGGAACCAGGTTTTTGTCTTTTACAGAATTTAAACGCCGTTACAATATCAAGCCAAGTTTTCTCTCTTTCTATGGCCTAATATCAGCGATTAAGCTATTGCGCAAAACTTTTCAAGAACATTTCCGTCATGACAATGATGTTGATAGCAGTGGCGCTTTTTTGCAAAACTTTCTGAAGGCAAATAAACCAAACAGATTTATTTATAAAACGCTTGTAGAAAGAAAAAGGAAGAATCCCATAAACAGCCAGAAGAAATGGTGCGCTGACTGCTCGATTGAAGAGAACAATTCGATTGATTGGGCAGCTGTTTATCAGTCACCTTTTCAGTGTACTAAAATAACTAAACTACGCACTTTTCAATTTAAGCTGCTTCACAGGTGATTGGCGACCAATGACTTTCTTCAGCGAATCAGTTTGTCAAACACTAATCTGTGTAGTTTTTGCCAATGCGAAGTTGAGACATTGATTCACCTTTTCTGGAGCTGCACCATCATATCCCGTTTTTGGCAGAGTTTTAAGGAATGGTTGCTGAAATTTGAAACCCCGCAATGCTCACCCGAATTAACGCCATCCTTGGTAATAGGTTTGAAGCCTCACCTATTTAATCATAAACATCATCCGTTTTTATTTTTGATAGCAAGAATGTACATCTGGACTTGCAAAACACGCTTCTCTCTCCCAAGGATAGAAGACTTCCCCCCTTTCCTCTCACATTATAACCTCTAAACGAATCTCTTTGTCTTATTGCTTGGTGCGGGCTGGAGACGTGGGTGTGGTATTTGAAGATCGTATGCTTGAGTGGATGTGTGTGTGTGCGTACGAGTGTGTCAAGTGTGCGTGTGTAAGTTTTTTAAGTATATCTCAGTATATATGTTATTTCTTGATTTATGTATTTATTTTTGTAAATTGATGTATATAATAATTAAAGACAATTCTCAAGTAAGTATAATCTGGAACAGTGTCGATACTTTCATTTCCTATGTGAAACTTAAGGTCATTCTCTTTGCACGCCGTTGAAACGCCATTACCTTGTTTATTTAGGATTGATGTTTAAAATCCACGATTTAAAATATGAACTGATAACGCATTAAGAGAATTTTGCAATCCTGTTGGTGATCGTGAAAGTATAATTAAATCATCTGCACACAAAAGATAATTTAATTTGGTCCCTTTTGGTAAAACAAAAAGATCTGGTAAAAAAGTAATGGTAAGTCGCTAATGTACAGATTAAAGAGCAAAGGACTCAAAATGCAGCCTAGGCGAACACCTGAAATGATCGTGTCTGGTTATTACCAATCTTTGTGGAACAAATAGGATTGGAGTAGAGGCTTTTCATCAGATTATAAAAATTTCCTTAGTTATTAATAAGCAGCATCTTAAAAAGGAGTCCATCGTAGCACACCGAATCAAAAGCTTTCCTAAAATGTACTAAAAGGGCATAGACTTATTCGCGGTGGCAATGAACATACTTATCTATTAACGTTGTTGGTGTAAGAACATGATCTGCTGTTGGGTTTTTCGGAAAGAAACCGATTTGAGATTCGTGAAGTGCGTTTAGCGAGTTGACATACTCGACAAGTCTCTAATTTGAAATAGAACAGAACAGTTTTCCCAGACAAATGGAAACACAGCTCCCGCGATAATTTGACGGATCACGTCTTTCGTCAGATTTAGAGCCTGTTTACTAGACGTCACAGCGGCCATGTTGGAGGACAAAAGTATTCTACAGGGGATTGAACTCTATTTTTATGCAAAATTCTTCTTTTTTTCAGTAAACCATTATGACTGAGACGGTCACATGAGCGAACAATCTCTATATAGGTGTAATAAGACCACCGCACCACTTTTGAGGCACAGTACTTAAATTTGTAATAGTATAAAAAAGTTTTCGATAGACGGGCATCATTTAGTTTTTAATTCGGTTTTCATGAAAAAGCATATTTTTTTGTTGTTTGATTCCCTCACTGCTGTGCATATTTCAGTTTCGGTAGTGAGGTAGTCCAAAGGGTGTAATTTCATGTTGCTATCTTCTCGTTTTCGTGACTCTGTAATAAAGCGATAATTCAACTTGATATAGAGCATAAAGTTTTATGTATAGCATGATGCTCTACGTTAACTTTTGATATTAATTATTAAAAGGCAAGCTTAAGGTTAAAAAACAAAAAAAAAAAAAAAAAAAAAAAAAAAAAACCCTGATGTGTGTGAGGGCAGACCAAAGCGCAGGGAACGTCGTTCCCTGCTCTTTTTCAATCAGTGTGTGGGTTCATTTTCATCCTCTTCAAGTTTTAGGTGTGTAAAATAGACAACTTTGCAAGATTAAATTCCCTGATAATGTAATGACTGTCTCTAGTGATCTCAATGTAAAAGTGGGATAGTAGAATCTCGAATATCAAGGAACCAGCATTCAGTGACCTTATTACAGAGTTAAATGCATACAGTTGGTATGGTCCATTTGCTGCTGTTTCAGTGATTTTCGAAACTGAAATTGTTATCAAACTGTTTCGATAAGTTTGACATCCTTGGCATCAAAATTAATTGTAGATGTTTTGTTTCTCCACAGGGGCACATCAAGACGAGCGAAGGGGGATGTCTTGCGAGCAGGACTTGTATCCTGGATTCTGTCAAACAATGCAGGATCTGTGTGAAAAACCCCATTATTTCGTTGGGTCCAACTACAAAGCGTTCACTAAAACCTACTGCTGTAGAACCTGTCAGGGCAAGATCAAAAACTATTATTGAACCGGTTGGCAGTGGAAGCATCGGTTGTATCGTCGCGTTTAGTTTAGCCGTTACGTTTTGTGCCGAGTTTTGTTGCTACTATCGTGGACAAAAGACTTAAGGACACGCGTCACAGTCTTCACTGCTACCTACTCGTTTTGTATAACCCTGAATAAGAAGAGAAATAAAAATATTAAAAAATAAAAGAAAGGAACACCACTATCTTTTTTTTCAACGAGTTTTACTCTCCCACCTCTCTCCAAAGCAACATTGAAGCTTGGTTAAATTATGCTCGTAAATTGGCGTGTTAAGCCCGCCTGCAGTGCTCGGAAAAGCGTGTTTTACTTATGGGGCGTTTTCCATTTTCCACCAAAATCCGCAAATTTGAATCAGCCTTCCTAACCGCTTCAACATGCAGATTTTGTTGATTTGGAGCATGGTTTTTTGTTTGCCTTTGCTTGGAGGCGGACCAGCGTCAGACCGTAAGTTGAGTTATGTTTTAAAATTGTGAACAGTTTTCACGTTGCGTGATTGCAGGTCGGTCAGTCCCCAGGGGCACCCAACGACAAGTTTCGGTAGATATCTGTTCGGTGTACTGGTAATTCGCCTTGGGCTTTCGGCGTCGATTAAAACCGGAGTGTACTCGGATTTTCGTAACTAAAACGTGGTCTAAAAGCAGGAAGATTTGCAATTGGGAAATCATAGCCCCTAAGATTTTCGGAAAGGTCGTATTTGCTGTATTTGGCAGTCAAAAACGTCAACTAGCATTTTCGGAAAGAAAATAGTGACTATTTTCTTTCCGAAAATGCTAGTTGAAAGTTCGTGGAAAGTTCATTTCAGCTTGCATTTTATCAAAGGAAGATTTTGTTCCTTCGTGGCATATTCGGGCAATTAAACTTTGAGCTAGGGAATCCGAACAGATGAACTTCCTCTAGCTTATGAAAACGTCACTTAAAACAGATTTCAAACACCATAAGGTACTTAAAAATGCCTTTCTACAGCTTTTGGTTGATTTGGCTCGTTGGGTGGCCCTGAGTCCCGTGTGTGCGACCACTGATGCTGTTTGACAATTTAAGAAAATTGCCTTTCTGTAATATTTAGCGAGGATTAGAAAGATTTTTCAAGATTTAGGTTTGTGTGAAACAAAATTTTCTTTTCTAAGCTAATAGTAAACATTTACACCGACTCATATTATTTACGCAATCATCCATCGTGATGTAGCCTGCATAGACTCTGCATGCAGGCTATTCATTTGGGCAATTAATTCAGAGAGGTTTTTTGCCTCGATTTTGCTTTCGAATGGTGCGCGGCCAAAAACTAAGGGATTGAGGCGCCCCTATATCCCGTAGCTTTTGACCACGCGCCATTAATTACCCGGGCTGCGCGCGTCTCGCGCGGCGCCCGGGTCATAAACTACCGACGGTTCTTCTTTTTCGTCGTCGAGTATCATCCACAAATGGCACTTCCGGCGTTTCTGCGCAATCGCTAACTATTTTTAACAACAGTGATGCGTGTTGTCACGTATGGGAAAATGTCGATTCATCTTCAGGGGCACCCAACGAGCCAAATCAACCAAAAGCTGTAGTAAGGCATTTTTAAGTACCTTATAGTGTTTGAATTCTGTTTAAAGCGTTGTTTTTACAAGCTAGAAGAAGTTCATCTGTTCGGATTCCCTAGCTGAAATTTTAATTACCCGAAAATATTAGGGAACAAAATCTTCCTTTGAGAAAATGCAAGCTGTTCTAGGGAACTATTTTCTTTCCGAAAATGCTAGATGACGTTTTTGACTGCCAAAAACAGCAATTACGACCCTTCCGAAATCCTCAGGGGCTATGATTTTCCCATTGCGAATCTTTTAGGCCACGCCGAAAGCGCAAGGCGAATGACCCTCCACCGAACAGATATCTACCGAAACTTGTCGTTGGGTGCCCCTGATCTTGTGGCTTTTGAAGTCTGAATAAACAATATGTTAAGAGAAGTGTCTATGCGAATGTTTGGAAGTTCAACGGCGAGAAGAAAGTTTTTAACATGAGTAAACTTAACGGCAGATGGACTGCCGTGTTTCCCCGTGTCTGCTTCAGTAGACAGCGAGTAGTCTCTAATTTTGGCGACGGATTGTGGGGGCACGTGCGCGCGCGAAGTTGCGAGGAGACGCGACGCGAGGGGAGCGCCAAAAATTAGAGACTACAGACAAAGGGAGTTTGACCTTTCACGGCCGAGTGATTCGAGTGTAAATCTCATATCAACAGCAAGAATGATACCTGTTGTCACGTATCGGAAAACATCGATTCACCTTGTGTCTTTGAAGTCTGAACAACTAATATGTTAAGACAAGTGTCTATACGAATGTTTGCAAGTTCAACAGCGAGAAGAAAGCTTTTAACATGACCAAAATTTAACTCCAGATGGACTGCCGTGTTCCCGTATCCGCTCCATTGAGATGTACATTTTGTTGAATAACTCAAGTACGGGATATCACACACCCCTGAGACTTTGACAGGTAGTTTATTTACTATTTTGCCACAATATCTCAATTTCTGGACTTTAATTTTTGAATGATAAGCGATTATATTTTACAAATGTAATAGCGTCCCTTGAAACTGTCCAGAAACGTTCCTTTCTTGTGTTTCAAATGACCCTGGATTGACGTATTTGTAAACAGTTTCACTCTGCTAATTAATTTTCTACTCACATTTCACCGAGACTCCATTCACATTTATGCGAAAAAATCCAACATCGTTCGATAAGCGTTTCCTTTCTCAAACAATTATCCATCGAAGCGAAAACAAGTGTGCTTAGTTTTTTTTTTTTTTTTGGAATCATTACACTATTTTTATCATCTTGCATAACGATAAACCTCTGTGGCCTAAAGGTCATTGTTCCTGTCTGTGACGCAGCTAACCCAGGTTCGCTGTCTTTTAGTGGTATATATCACGGGCTTTATTTTTTCTGTTTCTCTTTTTCTTGTTCTTTTAGAAATATTTTTTACAAGTGTTATAATTATTGTGCTCAATGGTTGAGCTGTATTTTAGAGGAATATATGTTGATAGAGGTCTAAAGAAATAGACTCCAACTCAAGCTAAACACAATGCGTCCGATGTAAGAAAGACAGACTTCCCTCTATTCTTTTGTTTAGCACTAAGTTAGGGATACAATACTGTTTTTTGCAAGCCCGGGTTTAGGCTAATTGTAGCCTCTTGTTGAAGTAAAAAACCTCTCTGTTCTATTTGTTCTGTTCTGTTTATTGATATTCAAGTAAGAGTTACAAAATAAATAAAAAATTATACATCAACACACATATCAACTTCCTCTGCTCGCATATAGCTTAGCTAATCGAGGCCAGCAGAGGAAAACAAACATAAGGTGATTCAGTAGGAAGAGATTAAAAAAGGAAAGAAAAGGAAAGGAGAAGGAAGATAAATCTATATAATCGATACAAAAAAGATGAACTAGAATTATTACAATTCAACTTTAAAAAATTACAAGCTTATATTAAAGCTTATGTCTACGCTATGCCGGATAGCATTTTATGCCGTTGTGAAAAATACTCCGGCCTGGTGTGAACGGCAGTGGCCCAAAACCGCCGCCATCTTTCCACTAGAATCCAATCCTTGCTCCTCGTTGTTGATCTCCGTTTCGGTTCGATTCTTTGCTCACACCACTCCAGAAAGTGTCACGAAAACGTATCCGATATGTGACGATTCACTTTCAAGACCGCAGCGGCCCAGCATCGCTCCGACGCAAAAACCGTGCCGAAATCATCGTTTTGAATGTGAACAAAAGTCCTAGCCGATATGGTTTTCGTGCCGGCACAAGAGCTATCCGGTATAGTGTAGACATAGCCTTAGATTTCATGACATCTTGCTTAATTTATTAACTAAAGTAATTGTGTCAACATAAGTATCCTCTGATTCCAAAATATGTAAAAGGAGCTGATGTCTCTGAGTTTCCCAAATGAAGAGCCTTAATGCAGGCTAATTGTGATGCACAGTGTCTCTTTGGTTTTTGTGACTGTTTTTTTTTTGCATGTTTTAAAATTCCGAATGTGTTTCTTTTTCCTAGTAGAAAAACACCTTCCAGTCTCGCCAATATTCCAATTTAGCTCCAAGAACTTCTATAATAAATTTATGCGCTCTGTTGCGTTATGACTGGCCGCCTCAGTAAAATTCTTGGAAATATTTTAACTTATTTCCTCCACCATAAGAACTGGGCATGCCGGGACGGAGAGAAGTGACAAATTAACTGGAAATACGTCTGTGTTAGCAAGCTAGTGGCTTCGCCACTGGTCGCCCACCGCTCGTTAGTGCTCTCCACCAGAAGTAAGGAGAAGATGAGACTGATCGTACTAGTCTAATGCCTTATCTAATAGAGTGATTTTGTTGCAATTGAGTTCAATGCCAGATGCCGTACTGTTCCATTTGATAGTAAAATACTCAGCTATCAGTCCAGACATTACCAAGCAGACAGTATCCCAGGCCTCAGATGTTCAAACAGCAGCTAACTTCATCCAGCCTACAAGTCACTGGCCAGTTGATAAAAATGGTCATTTGCAGTACTTTTTATCCACTGGATAATGATCTATCCTGGGACTTGCCCCTGAAAATGTGCTTTGGGAGCAGGGTTGGCGCAGTGGTGAGAGCGCTCGCCTTCCACCAATGTGTCCCGGGTTCGATTCCTGAACTCGGCGTCATAAGTGGGCTGAGTTTGATGGCTCTCTACTTATACTCTGCTCCGAGAGGTTTTCCCCCGGGTACTCCGGTTTTCCCCTCTCGCCAAAAACCAACATTTGATTTGATTTGATTTGATTTAGAGTTACTTGGTAAATGAAGAGCTACTATGTAGAGATGTTGCCAATAAACCCATTATTATTATTATTTATTTTTTTTCTAAAGCAAAATAATTAGAACCTCTGTGGAAGATTAAAAAGCTAAGGTAAAGAAGATTTTCGACACGCTATATTGCTTACAAAACAAGACACTCTTCTCCCAAGAATGAAATCGAAATATTGGCTTTCGTTATTTCAACCTTCTAGCAACCATACGTTACGAAAATTGTAATTTTATTTGTTCTTTTTACGACTTTTTTGTAACGTACACTACACTGATCAAACTTCAAATTCAACGCTTATCATCACCATCTCCATAAACATCACCATAACAACCACATCATCATCACCACCCCACCACCACCACCATCACCATCACCATCACCGTCACCATTAACACCATCGTCATCGTCATTATCATCACCATCATTTTTTTATGGAAACGAGTATTTACTCATTTCCCAAGATCACTCAACTGCACTATTTAAGTTACAATTATTAAATTGAATGATCTTGTGACATTTTATATAGCAATTTTTATGTTCAAATTCCACAATCAGCTATTACCTTCTGTTTCTTTACTCCAGTCAACCAAATTATAAGTACAATACAAGATCGACAGCTAACCAGTCATAATACTTTCCAAGAGTAACAACTAACTATGGTAAATTTAATATAAGGTCTCTAGGTCTGGAACTCCATCAAAAAACATGACAAATCTTTCGGGTTACAATTTCAGAAATAATTCGAAAGAGAAATTCTCGAATCAGTTTAAAACTTTAATAACTGGATCTATTTCACTTCTATCCTCAGTTCCGCTCGCAGAGGACCCGAACTGTATCATTGATTTGGCGTTCGTCGTTGATGCCTCTGGAAGTGTTAGAGATGACTGGTCATTCCTACTGAATTTCGTTGAGAATGTTGCAAAGAGAATTATCATCGGCCCAAATAGTAGCCATATTGGGCTTGTCTACTTTGGAAACCAAGCCACCAAGCTATTCGACTTCCGAATTCAATAAAACGCCTTACAATGAACAAGAAATCTTCGACGAGATTCTGAATATACCTAGGCCGCTGCGAGGCGAACGTTCATTCATCAACAGGGGTCTTGGACTAGCTAATCAAAGTGTTTTGGGGACAGAGTTTGGAATGAGGCCAGATGTAAAACAGGTATTGTTTGGGGAACAGAAGCCTAAAAGATTTGGAATATCGTTGTCCACACCCAAATGACCACAATTGTAAAACCAATTAATGGTGTCTCTTAAGAGCTGTATTAATGTATTTCACCGTTAATAATGTATTTCACCCTCTGTAAATAAAGTATTTGTTGTTGTTGTTGTTGTGGCTTCTGCGCTTCTGACAACAGGGTACTCGAGCTTAATATAGTTGTAGCCATGAAGGATTTTCATGTATTTTGTGTCTCTTTGAAGGGGCTTTAGATGAGGTTTGCCTCAGAGCGAAGGCGGCTGCTATGTGTGATTTGAAATGCTAATGTTCGTTTCAAGGGCGTGGCAAACTTGAATGAAGATTCATTTCTCGAGTGTGGACAATTATTTATTAATATACCCATGGTGACTGCACCTTGACGGTTCTCTTCTCCCTCTCTCCCGGAGGGAATCAATAGTTTTAATTGAATGGTTTGAAAACGCTGGAATGCTTGAACACTGGCATTTCAAATTGTGCCAAAACCCGTCTACGCGATTGCACTCGGTTCTTCGAAACCTGGCACTATTTCAGTACCCGTCAGTTTTCAGATTTGACGTTCATAAAATCTCGGCAAATTTTCAGTCAGAACCAAAATGTCAGCCAGAACCAAAAAATCTTACCGATTTAGGCGGCACACACCTAGTGAACATACATGATGGCATGTAATGGAGACTACTTCCCCTCTCTGGGATCCCGCGCATTATTGTCATTCAAACAGGAGCAAGGGGGCGGAAGGTTCGTTGGTGATGCGTGACACTTGTCACAGATATTGTAAAACAGACGTTTTCGAGTGTATAACCCTTTTTCAGCGTGGAAGAAAACCGTTAAAATACTGGCGCAATTCATATAAAGACGTCAAATGGCGTCGCGCATGCGCGTATAACAAGTAGCGAGCGCATGCGTAAAGAAGGCATAGTTAGGGGAGGTGGCATTTTAATTTTCTCTCCTTACCGTTTTTTCAAGGCGGCTTTGCTCATCACAGATGGAAAACAAACAGCAACCATACCCACTTCGAGAACCTAGTGGAGCACAAGTATCAGCAGCTATGCAAAGGAGAGGCATTGAAATACATGTATTTGCCGTTGGCCAGGCCGACCCTGTTGAACTCTTGAGTTACGTCTCAAGTCTAGAGTTTCTTATAGGAGGAGACGATGCCGCACAACTGGACACGAAAGCTATCGAACAGGCCACAAAACTTTGTCCTCGTAAGTTAAGCCATTCACTATTCTAGGACAGACTGGAGCAAGCTGCATAACATTTATTTTTAAGTCCAGGATCATATAAATGACTACATGAGGCCAAAAAAAAAAAAAATTAATAATAATAATAATAATAAAAATATATATTTATATATATACAATACAGTAAGTTCCGACTGCGATCCCCGAGATGAATGTGGGGCGGGGAGAGATCTTTGGGTCTGATGTCAGACCCTCCTTTCCTTTTTGTTTGGTGGGTTTGTCGAACTTCTCCTTATTGATGCAAAATGGAAATTTTCATCATCTGTGCTGTTGTATACACTGCATGTACTGGATATGTATGTTTAAAACTAAGCCAGTATGTAAAACCAGTGCTTTGACTGGCTAAGCGACCAAAGGATATCCTTCACCATGCGACGCCCGACAGAATAGCTTCCAATAAATCGTTTTCTGGTCGTCCCTTTAAAATGGAACAAAAAGATGACTGATTTTAAGGGATGACATTGTCACTAACGCTAAGTTACGTACCCAGCGCCTACTGCAACCCGGATGCCTACAACTACTGCAGCTCCCACCACAACAACGCGGCCGCCGAATTACCATATATAAGGATTCAAAATCTATAGTAGCGCACATGGCCTCCTAAGGGGTTTCCTTGCCCCACAGAGGCTCGTGGGGAGAGGTGGTCTGCCTATCGCTCAGCCTCCACCTGAAACTGGTGTTTGTGTGAGGGCAGACCAAAGCTCCGAGAACTACGTTAAGACTCTTTTCGATCAGTTTGTGACGGTTCATTTACACCCCCTTCAAGTTTTATTAAAGGAGACAACTCCAGTGACTTAACGTCACTACCAGGAGCCCATGGTGATAGGCTCCTGTCACTACCCAATGACGCGATCATGTGAACGTAAGCGGACCGGTACATGTTCAACACACAGCCAGCATGATCTTAGGAATAGATCCTGGTGATATCATTACAGCGCATGTTCAACACAGTACACGTAATCACGGTATATAAGATGACATATCTGAATGGATAGAAGTTTGCACTCTTCGCGATTTCACTACTTTGCAAGATGAAATTCATTTTGTTTGTGATGAAATAGACCTTTTTAGTTTGTAGATTTTGTTTTCCCAATGTAGACCACGTGATCTTTCCAAAGGGGTTTGCCTTTTGTCTTTTCATAAACTATGCGTACATATGCACGTGAATAAGGCGAAATTTCAAAGAAACATTTCTCTAGGGTAACATCACGTGGTCTACATTGGGAAAAAAAAAGTCTATAAGCTAAAAAGGTCTATTGTCTCTAGTGATCTCAATGTAAGAATAATCAAGTAGCCAGCATTCAGTGACCTAATTACAGAGTTGATACATACATTCCTACACACTGTTAGTTAACTCCATTTGCCCCTGTTTCTACCTGTGTCGATATGTAAGGATATTTTTATGGTTACCAAACCCCTTTCATTTGGCTTCATTGGCATTAAAATTAAGTGTAGATGTTTTGTTTCTTCATAGGGACATCTCAAGTTGAGCGAATGTTTTTTTTTTTTTTTTTTGCAAGGACAGATTTCCCGGATCCTGTACGTCGCAACAAAAACAATTAAGTTGTTGGGTCTAACTACAAAACATTCACTGAAGACTTTGATTGTTTTAATAATAATATATATATTTTAACAATATTTTAATTTTATATAGCTATTACTATTTTTTCCATCAACTGGCTGTTGTGAAACCTTTTGTGTATCACCTACTATCCTATATAATCAAGGATTTTTACATTTTCTTTTTATTATACATGTTCATTTTTTTGATTGCTTGTAACTTTATAAGATTATGTCATTATTTGCAAATGAAGAGAGAAGTAATAAAGTTTATTATATTGTATTGTATTGTTTTTTTCCTGTATTCTGCTCGAAAATGTAGTATTTAGCCCGTAGAATGCTCACTGTCGCAAGCAGTTAACACCGCCTTATTTCAGCCTAGCAGGTGCTTAATACTGCAAGGGGGTGGGGTGGGTGGGTGGGGCGAGGAGATATTTTATTCGCACTTTGACGTTTTTCACCCCTCGCCTGCTTGTACGTGTGGGGATATAGGGTAAACGATTATTTGTCGCAGGACTTTTATACAAGATTGTAAACATTGTTTGCATTAAAAGAAAATTAGGTAATATGATATTGCTTTTAAGGAGGCAATATACCTGAATGCAACGTTGTTGTCACTTTTTGTACCTTTTATCCTTATTATCTTCTCGAGATTTCATGCAATCCGAAAAGTAGCATATAACCCCATAAATATCTCAGAATCAGTTGGAGTGATTTTTAGAGTGTCTATGAAGAAGAAGAAAAGGGGGGAGGGGAGAGTGATTTTAAGGGAAGGTGGGAAGACTTTAAGGTGATTAAAAATTAAATTTGGAGGTTAAAAATTAATGGACGAACACCAAACAGTCCACCCTCAACCTGATGTGCGCCCGCATTGTAGGGGACTGCCTGAGTGTTTGTGTATGCCTTATTTTCCCTTTTTAATTTCTTCATCAAGTCACTTCTTATTTCATTAACATCCAGGTATAATGCCCTCTTAAGTAGGAAAAAAAACAGTAATATAATATTTTTGGCTCACTTAATTTTTCATAAGAAGAAATATATCTTATTAGATGTTTTGGCGTGTAGTATCGCAGAGTATTTTTACGAGCTGTGCCGTATTTTGAAGAGTCCATAGGGCGAGTCAAAGTACAAACAACGAGTTAAATTCTACGCGATACTACACCCCAAAATAACTAACAAGAGATTTTTTACCAACTTGTATTGCAAACAAAGAATTTATAGAAAGATAAACGTTTTCTCGGTAAAGTGTGACAGGTTTTGCGTGACGCGCGCGCTTTCCTACGGTACAAATATCCAAATATACAATATCGCGAAATATTTGAACTCGTCTCGTCCGTTTGCTGTATAATAACTAACATTAATAAGTGATCTTGGTGGTGTATTACCTAAAGGGTCCAATTTATCCTAAAAAAATCGCTTCCTCTTGTCACTTTCCTTTTCCATAATTCAATCCCCTGGGCTATTCCCCGCAATTCTAAACGCAGGGTTTATAGCCCCCCCCCGGGGGTACTCCCATAAATTTCGGATAGGTGTGCGCCGCGAAGGGTTTGAAACCCTGACCCTATTTAAGGATCAAGCAAACGAAAATTGATTCCCTATTTAAGGCACAAACCGAAAAAAATCGGAAAGAACCGGCGTGAAACAAAAGCCGGAAAGCTGTCAGTGTTCGCAAGCTAATGACGGACGATCCAAACGACGACCAACCGCCACAGAAAAGCACAAAATCTCGTTTAGATGGTTATTATGGGCATTTACGCGCTGCTATTTTAGCTGATACAATTTAGGTAACCTATCTAACGATCACACCGGGAACATTATGCCAACACGGGCAAAAATGGTACCCTATGTAAGGATCGAGAATCTCAAAAACCATACCCTATCCCGCGGCACATACCTATATAGACCATATGTGGGAGTACACCCCTCCCCGGGGGTTTATAGATGCAATGCGAGTTAAGTGGTTTTGATGGGAGAGAAGAAAGGAAGTTAATAAAAAGAATTAAGTTTAAGGGGCTGAGAATATGATTTCTTGATTCTGAAGTAGGCGAAACGTCGTAAGAAGAAGGTAGGTTAGTCGCCAATATTCAATGGACGGTGTAAGCCTAACCTCTGGGTTGGAAAGGATACTTCACAAATTAATGTGATCAAGTAAGCTGAAGCCACTCAAAAGGCACTAAGGCCACAAGGTAGCGGGCATTACCCCTTAAATCTACCAAAGCAAAGATTGAGCCCAAGCATTAGCAGCCATGGACAGCTGTTTCGGCCTTGTTAGGCCTCATCAGCATGGCAGCCACATCCCACAAGCTTTACGTTTTCATTGCTTGTTTTATTGATATGTGGGTACTTGAGCCTGAGCATTACCCATGCCATGCTGATGAGGCCTAACAAGGCCGAAACAGCTGTCCATGGCTGCTAATGCTTGGGCTCAATCTTTGCTTTGGTAGATTTAAGGGGTAATGCCCGCTACCTTGTGGCCTTAGTGCCTTTTGAGTGGCTTCAGCTTACTTGATCACATTAATTTGTGAAGTATACTTGTCACTCCAGCCACATCCCACAAGCTTTACGTTTTCATAACCTCTGGGTTGGTCTGAGAGGTCTGCGATTAAAGTACAGACGCACGAATGACGTCACGAGCTGAAGATGTAAAAATAAGGATTATAAAGGAAATAAATTCAATTTACAGGGACCGCGCAGCAAGTTTTGAGTGGGCGGGAGGGCTAAAGAAGAACGCTTGGACGAAATTTGGGGGGAGGGGGGGTGGGGGGTGGGGGGGGGAGCGCATAAAGTGACGGAGAATGCTTTTATAACGATAAAACTATTAATTTTTTCCCACATCTTCAGTGATGTTGCTATCGGGTCTCAAAATTCACCATCACTAAATTGAAATATCATAGACTGTTATACTACTGATATCAACCTTTAATTATTATAAATACGCTAGAAATCCAAAAATTTTGCTTGAGCTGCCTTGAACTCAACGCTGTATAATTAGCAGTTATTGGACGAGGCTGAGTATGATATGAAGAATTATGCAGATCGAGGAGGGTGTTATCCGCCGAAGCCGACGGCTTGAGGAGGATAACACCCTCCGAGATCTGCGTATCTTCATATCATACAAAAGTCAGGTTCAATAATTGTTTAATTATTCATTCCGAATGAATAATTAATATTTCCACGGCTCTGAAATTTAACAAAACGGTAACTGAAAATAATTAAGTGAATGATATTAAAGTTACTGTACATCATATGCTCGAAAAGTGCCAAAATTACGCTTTCTGTTTGTGTTGCGGTCGGTAAATTCGTTTGCGATGTCAACGGTGGAAAGCCTGTCAGTCTTCGTGTATGTTTAAAACTGCCAGGTTACTAAATCGTTCCTGGTTCATCCTTGAACGGAGCCACGTTTTTAGCCTTCGGGCACTCGAAAAGGATCTTTCACCGGCTGCACTGGTTGCCGGATTTACGAGAATGAGCTCACATAACGTGATAACTTCTTTTATCATTCCCCGTTCTGGGTTGGGTAGGTCTTTAATTTTTACTATGATGTCATCAAAAGACGAATAATCACCGTCCTTCAGCAGCACTTGTAAAATTTCCATCTGGGCAGTTAACATTGAAATATTAATATCATCGTTGTACAGTTTTTCCATAAACTTTAGCTCTTCGGATTTGTCCTGCGAATTGAGGGTCTTAATTAAGAGAGACTCCATCTTCGCATACGTATCAAAACTTGGCTGGTCAAAACGCTTGTCAATAGCGTTCATCATCAAGTGAATAGCTTGAAAGTATATTCGTCTGTAATATTCTTGTGCGGTCACAGGATATGTTGGCTATCCATGCCAGTGCCAATTTCAATTCTAAAGCCCCCCAGCCCCTCCCTCTGCGCGGTCCCTGATTTATCAGTTAGGCCCTGGTTAGGCCTGTCCTGATTGCGCTCGTAAAATGATGAAAAGTTGCTCACTGGAATGCCAAAAAGTCCGTGAGAATTGCCAAAAATCCAAAAAGCTGCTAGGTAAATTTCAAAAGTTGCAACCAAAAACCGGCTGCTTGATATTTTTATAAAAACGTTGATTAAAAGCTCCACTTTTTGCCCTTCTCAATAACTGCTTAACAGAACAAATCATATGGTTCGTTTGACGTCTTGCTGAACGATATGAGGGAACCTGGATAACGTTAACTCTACCGATTATCCGTTATCATATTAGGCCTGCAAGACGTTATCAAGTGACAGGTTATTGTTCAGTTCAGTTGATAAATTGAACCTTTCTATCAAATTGTTCACTTTTCAATGCTTGATGTGTACTTTAAACCGTCACTTTGCTCAACTGTTGCTCAGAAAGGCAAAACTTGCTTGAGATTGCTACAATCTCAGACGAAACTACTTGAGAAAATAGGCCTCCTAGGGCCAAAAAATCCTTCTCCAATATGTGCGAGTCAACAGTATCCCTAAACTAACTTCTCCTCCCCCCCTCCCCATTTTCAATGTTGACGTTGGGAATTCGCCATCGTCAGGGAAGCGGTTAGGAGGCGCAGACAACATTGAATTGGGGGAGGGGGGCTTTCAAACTCAGTTGATCACTGTTTACACGTACAAAAGCTTCTAAGCGCAATTTTCTTAACAGTTTTGTCCAAGATTGTAGAAGTGAAAAAGTTGCTCCAAACGCCAAACATTGCTCAAAAGTTGCCGAACACAATCGGTACGGGCCTATATACAATGTCAGTGCGTGCGTGCTCTGATAACACACGTATGACGCCAACTCAACGTGGTAAGAACATCAGTCGCGCTACTGCTGTTGGTAGCGTACTTGTCTGTTCTTTTTTCCACGTTTTGACGTCATCCTTGCGTCATCAGGGTACACACGCACTGACCAAAAGTATCTTTTTCAAATGATGGGAACGTTAAGTTTTTGCCCGCAAGAGCCGCGACCTTTTGAGTACAAGGGGGATTATGATGCGCTTACAGCATGAAACAATGGCCCATCACAGGTACTGAGGTCTACACCCCCTGCAACTCTTTGTTTTGTCCGAGATTCTTTGACTTTCATACAGGTAGAACAGACAGTAGTTTGTAAGAGACAAGTAAAATGTCTTAACGTTCCTTCCCAAGAACTCTGCGCTGAGACGAAGGTTTTCATGTACAACTAGCATCATCTGACAAGTTATTTTTTGAGACCTTGGTTAGTGGCTCCGACCGCGGTTTCACTCACAGCATGGTTGAGTCACCTCACCAGCGCGCGGCAAACGTTGCAGGCGTACTCACCCTGGTATTTTCCAAGCATAGACTGGCATAGCTTAACTCCTAGCGCAGGCGATACATGTACTGCTGAATTTTGTGACATGTTTAACGATCATTTTCTGGTTCAATTTACCTTCAATCGAACAAGAATGCTAAATGAAATTTATGGCAATATACTTGATTTAATTCTGACTAAAACCCCTGATGTGGTTAGTAACATTGAAGTACTGACTGATCATTTTAACTCTGATCATTTTCCTGTTAGTTCCAATGTTAAATTTTTATCTGGTCCCCCCCGGGGGGGGGGGGGTACTACAAAAAATTAATACATGGAGGCTCCGCCCCGAGGTCCGACCCCTAACCCTTTTATATACCATTTTTCGACAGAAAAGGTACTCCTTTCGTATACCTTCCATCGACAAATGTTACCCCTTTCGTATACCTAAAACAAGAAGTCTTCTTGTCATTTTCATGCAGCGTTCAAAAAATTAAACCATCTCGTTTGCCTAGCCTGATCATCTTCATTAAAGTTAAAGCCATCATTCTTAATAACTTTAAGATACTGCAAAATGATCCAGAAACTGCTAGAATCTTTTCGC
>JAEMWC010000012.1:2180000-2187500 GCA_016490735.1 Pachyseris speciosa | reverse complement strand
TTTTCTTCATCATGTAAATCTCACAGTCATTCATTGTATGAAGAAACAACTGTCATGTGATAAAAAGTGTATCTAAAATTCAGGAATAACAGTAAAACAATCTTATAAACATCTTATAACTGAAATCAACCAGTGATAGTTTTGTTTAATATTGATAGTAAAGCAGAAGAGTGTGTGTAACGTTATAAAATTAATATTTGTTTGAAGCCTGTTCCAGGTGCAGGCATTCAGATTGTGGGGAGTATCAAGATTATTAAAGATTGAGGGACTAGAAAATTTTCCCCCTCCGGCAAAAAAGAGAAACAAATAAACAACAAACCCAAAAAAATCGTGCAGGGGACTTAACAACAACAAAACATCCTGCACAGGCAATAGCCGTAAAATAAATAAATAAATAAATAAATAAATAAATCAATGTATATAAATAAATAAATAAATAAATAAATAATGCTGAAAAAGTCACCCCCCCCATCCCCCCATCACTTTTCTAATGGTCCGTCCATTATCCAGCACTCCTTCTTGAAAGCCAGCCAATAAATACCACAGCTAGGAGTGGTTTCCGTTGGCGACTTTTCAATTCCACAGGTAAAAGTCTCTTTTCTTTTCACCTCAACACTGACAGGTATTGACTGACAGGTATTGAAACAAATGAGGAGAACGATTGTAGCCTTCTGTAACTTTCATTCTCTACGCCGGGTGGGGATTTGAGAACTGAAGCTCAGTGTATCGAAAAAAAAAAAAGCATACGGCAGCTAATACAGATCCATACAATCTGTGATTTCTTTACATCATGCCTTAATTTTACTGACGTCTTTGTCAGGGGCACCCAACGAGCCAAATAAACCAAAGGAAGTAGGGAGACATTTTTAAGTACCTTATAGTGTTCGAAGTCTGATGCCCCTGCTTTCAGGGGTACCCAACGAGCCAAAACAACCAAAAGCTGTAGAAAGGCGTTTTTAAGTACCTTGTGATGTTTTGAAGGCTGTTTAAAGTGGTGTTTTCATAAGCTAGAAGAAGTTCATCTGTTCGGATTCCCTAGCTGAAAGTTTAATTTCCCGAAAATGTTAGGGAATAAAATCTTCCTTTGAGAAAATGAAAGCTGAAATGAACTTTCCACAAGCTTTCTAGGAGACTATTTTCTTTCCCAAAATGCTAGCTGACGTTGTTGACTGCCAAAAAACAGGAATTACGACCTTTTCTAAAACCTCAGGGGCTATGATTTCCCAGTTGCGAATCTTTTAGGTCACGTTTTAGTTACGAAAACCCGAGTGCACTCTTAAAGCGACGCCGAAAGCCTAAGGCGAATTACCCTTCACCGAACAGATATCTACCGAAACTTGTCGTTGGGTGCCCCTGTGCTTTGTGATAATCAGTAAGCGCTGTATGGTTTTGCTATTGGTAACATGATCATCCCTTGGTTATATTGTGTTTGAATGGTTTTTCACTTGCATTTTGCGTAGGGTTCGTCTTGGAATTTTTACTCAAACTGTTTTTACACGCATGATTTGTTTTCAACCCTAGTGAATCTTGCTCTTTTCTGGCCAGATGATTATCGTTTATACTCGATTTAAAGAAGGCTAAACATGAGTAAATCTCAGGCTAAAAAACAAAGCAAAACAGATATCTAGAGCCATACAATCAGCTCGTCTTCAAAGCTCTGATGTTATAAATAGAGATTAGGATTCCAAACAGTTGGTCAAGGAACCTGATTATACTCTCGACCTCCGTACTATGCGCTTCTTGAGTTTTGTATAATCGTTTTATATGGATTATTTCGGGCTCCAAACTTCCCTCAAAATACCTGGATCGGTCCTTAAATGATGTCCCTTGAGAAGGAGAATCACCATTTTACTACAGGCATACAACCTTTAAAAAATTAAACAGAGCACTCAAATCAACGAATAATTGTGTTTATATAAAAAGAAAAAAAAAATAATTGCGTCCGTATTTCTCTCTTCACCTCCCCAGACAAATAGATTTCGTCATGTCTGCGGCTCACTCATATTTCACAGCTTCTCTTTCACAACACAAAGGCCTATTGAGGTGATCTCTGGCCTTGCTGTCGAACCGTTTGAAGCATGGCAGGCCTTTCAAGCGATCTATAAGGTTCAAACGAAGTGAATCAACCTTCCTAACCACTCAAAATGCAGATTTTGTTGCTTTGGAGCGTGGTTCTTTGTTTGGCTTTGCTTGGAGGCGGACCAGCGTCAGCCCGTGAGTTCAGTTATGTTTAATTGTAAGCAGTTTTCGCGTTGTGTGATTGCAGCTCGGTCAGTCCCGTGTGTGCGACCACTGATGCTGTTTGTCTATTTAAGAAAATCGCCTTTCTGTAATATTTAGCTAGGATTACTTATATTTTAGGTTTGCGTGGAGCAAAAGTTTCATTTCTACTGATGCAAACCGTAAAGACTTACACCTTCTCTTGATTGATACTTATTGACTTCATATAATTTGCACAAACCATATTCATCGTCATCGTGATGTACAAAGACACAGCATCTCTTTGGTTTTTGACTTTGTTATTGTATGACTGTCTCAATAGATTATACTTCAGTTAAAATAGAGTACGTTCAGTTTGAAAACATAGAATTCAGTTATCACTGGCTTCTCAGCAAACGAAACGATCTTCCATGCACGTCTTCGGTGACCATTAATTAATTAATTAATTAATTAAAACGCCGTAAGTAAGAATATACTTATGTCTTTCTTAACAGACGAACTGTAAAGTATCATTCAAGCCCGCCTATATCTCTCTATCACCTTGTATATGTAACGAACGACTTCTAAAGAATCTCTCAGTCACTGTTGAAAGCAATTACGTGACCTTCAGCGGAAGCGCCGGCCAACACGTCAGAAAGGTCACACAATCTTAACTAAAAAAGCGAAACAACGACGACTATAGCCTGCGAACGCAGACGTATTTCCGGTTGTCGTTTCTCTCCGCCCGAAAAGTAACGTCTGCGAGCTCGAGCCGCAAAACGATTTCTGTGACGTAAAATCTTCAGCCAATCACAGTTTAGCTCTTAAAAATCCAGAACCAACGCGCGCGCGATAGTCATGTTTTCTCGTGGACAAAAAATGGCCGACACAATGGAACACGCGTTCAGGAAGGTTTGCGATGTTTTTGGATTTGACGGTTTGAATACGCATCAAAGGGAGTCCATAAAGTACATTGTTAAAGTAAAGAAGGATATTTTTGTTAATCTACCAACGGGTTTCGAAAAGTCGCTGATTTATCAGGCTTTGCCGTTAGTTTACTCGTGTCTGCCTGAGACCAGAAGAATATTATCGTCGTGATTTTCTCCGCTTAACAGCCTCATAAAAGATCAAGTGCTACGCCTAAATTCCCTGGGAATTACTGCCATATCTTTGGCTGAAATAGCCACTGACAAACAAACAAAAGAAGTCAATAATGGGGATTACTCAATTGTCTTTGGATCGCCTGAACTGTGGCTTGGAGATGAGAAATGGAGGAAAATGGCAATGAGCGAATTATATCGCAAATCTGTAAGGGCAGTTGCTGTTGACGAGATGGGAAATAAATGACAGGCCTGCACGGACTCCTTCAGTGTGGTTTTTGCGGTTGCCTCGCATTAGAGCCTAAAAAGTCTATTTTTGCTCTGACGAGTGTCTTTGAGAGTTTTACCTCTGTTGTATGATATTATCGGAGTTTTAGGATAGATCGTTCTCAGCAGTGGCTGATTTTGTATAAATCTCCAGTGTTCCATCAATATCTTTTTAAGGTTTTTAACTCCTGTGTGGTACGTGTTTTTTCTTTTGTTTTAGAGCCGATCATCTAGAGGCAAAGTTGACCCCTGACAGACACCTTTCTATTATATATATTTTTGGAAGGCCGCGCGCTCTCAGGCGTTGTTTGAATTTCACAAGGCTCTCTTCAAATGTTGTTTTCGAAGAGTTAGTTCTAAGCATCTTATTTCTTCGCCTGTAATGAAACAATTTTTCACGCCTGGGGGTGGCATTAAATGAAGTGTATATATTTATTTCCCACCATGATACTGACGAAATCCAGGACTCGCAATGTTCTTGGTGGTTTCAGTTGTTGATTTCGCAACATGCAAAGCAGTAGCGCTCGCACGGGGATTTCCAAAATCCAGACTTTTTTTCGACACCGGTGTGTGGCTGTCATCTTTCGCCATCCTTTTAACACGAAGGGGCAAAGTACTGCCGAAATCATGCTTGATTTCTCCGCTAATTTCGTCCACCTTTTGTAGGGCATTCTTGAATCGCACAAGACGATTATAGCACTGCGTCCGACAAATGGCCTGTTTTTCAGAGTCGACGTAAACGCAAAGATCAACATTTGTAGCACGAAAAACAAAGAACTTATATCAACACTGCTTTTGCCAAACACAAGAATCTTCTCCTTAGCTGAAGGAAACGTCCTTTTACAAAGAATGCACCATTCGCCGTCGTGGGAAATCTTCTTGGGAGTTTCATTCATGGTTGTCGAGAATCTCGCCTGCACATTCCAGACACGAAAGAGCGCGTACTCGCGCGAGAGTAACTCGTGTATGGCACCTATCGTTTAATCTGATTGGTCCACTACCAAACAAAAGATTTTACGTCACAGAAATCGTTTTGCGGCTCGAGCTCGCAGACGTTACTTTTCGGGCGGAGAGAAACGACAACCGGAAATACGTCTGCGTTCGCAGGCTACGACGACTACAACAACAGTGAACAACGGCCATCCAGCAGTTTCAGAAATATGATAAGAAAGCCAAACCGAGTAATTGCTGCATCTCAGAAGCTAATAATTAGGTGTAAATAGGAGCAAAAGGCCATTCACCCTGCTGATCGCTTTCGGAATCAGCTGGGGTTGCTTTGGTTTTCTTCGATCGAGAGCCTTTGAAAACTAGTCTGTGTGCAGACGTGGCATACGAAATAGGTTTCCAAGGGTAAAGAAAGGCTTTGCGAAAGGCGAAGCCCTATAAAGACTCTTAAGGACGAGGTCTTCAAAGAAAACATTTTAGAGGATACCCGAGGAGGAATTTATTGAAAACACACTCTTAGAAGTGAAATTTGATAGAAAGCATTCCTCCTCCTCCAACAAAGACAACACAACTAAATAGTCCCAACAACACGAGTTCCAAACCTAAACGAAATTCGCACGAAAACGTGTTATCTAATACAGCAAAAACCACTGCTGAAAGAAATCTTCAAAGAACCACTCATAATATCATTCAGAAAGGGGCGTTCACTCAAGGATATACTTGTGAGAGCAGAATTATAACAAAGGCGAGAAGACCAGATCGACAATGTACAACAGAGCCGTGCAGGTCTGTCAGACACAATTTACTGGCTACTAAAAACCGCCTTGACGACTGGCTTTACCACCTTAATCAATTATTATCGTTATTCTTCTCAAAATTAGTTCTCACAATATTTGCGTTACCCAGTAGTCATTCCATCCCAATAATGATTACAATGCAGCAATCAATATTGCGACTTTTGGAACCGATCGGCATTTACAAATCCGTTTGACCTCGAACTCGGGCTATGAAAGTTGCCACTCTATCTCTCACCTTGCTGTTCCTGTCCTGCTGTTAAAGGGGACAGACAATTATTTTTGATTGACCAAAGTGGCCATCCGTTTGGATCTTAGGTCCCATAGCAGCTCGTTGCCTTTTAAGGAACCATACTTAAGGATGGAGGAGTAACTAGGATTAAAAATCATATTGTGTAAAAGAAAGAAAAGAAAAGAAAAGAAAAGAAAAGGAAAAAAAAAAAAAAAAGAAAAAGAGGCGTTCTCTGGTTAAAAAGTTTTATACTGAAAAGTAGGCTTTCGGCTGCCAGTCTAAAGCCTTTTAGAGCTATGATGTAAAAGCACGAGATGAAAAATATACACGGAAACAAAGTGAAAAAAAAAATGGCGAGCGGGAAAATAAGGAACAAATGTACTAATTCAAAAGAATAGAGTATTGCGATTGTTAGCGGCTTCGATTTATTGTCTGCTTGATTAGTGTTTGTAGTGTGCCATGATTCTAAAGTTTTACGAGCTTGAACGTTTCCTTTGTCGATTACACTGGCGTCATCGAAATTAATGCATGCATGGGTGAAATATTTGAACCTTTCTTTATTGTAGATTTTTAAGTTCCGAATGTGTTCCTTATCCCTTGTAGAAAAAGACCTTCCAGTCTCGCCAATATAGCTCCAAGGACTTCGACAATCATTTCACACCTCATTTCCCTAGCGCAGTATGCAAATTATAGAAGAGAACGAGCGGAAATTAGGGAGGCAGCGTTTTCCTCTTCGCTGGCGTTCCTCGCGCCTTCTCGCGTCTTCGCCACTGGCGAGACTAATATATTTTCTGCGAGACCGAGACTTTTTTAGCCTTGCAATAGAAACGAGACTCCCAGACTTAAGAGGAAAATTAACGATAAATACGTTACATGACGTTTCGACGACCTCATGTCATCATTGTCGAATGTGGAGACATACGGTATACAGAAATAGGTGTGTATGTGAATGACAAGAATGCGAATAATGAAATAATATCACGAGAGTCTAGTGTTCACACAAAGAGTTTCGCGCGAATAGAGTCACTTTGGGTATTTAGCTTCGGTCTTTTCTTCTTAATCAAGAGCATTTCAAAACTAATTAAACACTCCAGTTTGCTCCGGTATTTCTTAAGAAGTTTGAAATTCTCACGCAGGTTCGACGACCTTAAATTGTGCTCGTCCTCGAAGTGTTTCCCAATTACGGAATGTTTACGTTCCTCAACTCGCTGATGGAGGTGGCGCACGTGTAACCGATATAATTTGTATCACACAAATCACATTTGAATTCGTAGACTACGCTCTGCTGATTCACTAATGGAGGCTATAATTCCGTAAATCTTAGCTCGTCAATGATCACGAAGTCGTCTGCGAACCACGTCGGCAGATTTTTGATTTTTTAAAGGGATAGTGATCCGTAGGGGGCTATCCGATGGTGTACGACTCGATTCTGGAGGCGCTGAAAGCTGTTGATAGTTGCGTCGATGAGCTTCTCAGGATATTTCAATTTCAAAAATACCTCTTTCAAGTTCTTGCATTCATGGGAAAGAAGTCTTAGTACGTGAACAACCCCACGCCACTGCCTTACTTACGACTCTGAATGAAGCCCACCCCTCCATCAATTTCACAATGGAGGCAGCCACTAACAATCGCTTGCTATTCATTGGCATCGAAATCATCAAGACTGACCACCGTCTTGAAACATGTGTGTACAGAAAACAGAACAATAAAGGGCTTCTTCTTCACTACAAAGACTACTACCAAAGTTTAAGAAACTATGTTAGATCGTGCAAAACGTTTATCATCAACACCAGACTTCTTTTCCCAGAATATAAGTGGAAGTAAGAACCGAGTCATACGCCATCGGACAGCCCCCTACGGATCACTATCCCTTTCAAAGATCGAAAATCTGCCGACGTGGTTCGCAGACGACTTCGTGACTCGGAAGAAAGATCATCATGATCTACAACCAATTTTTATCAGT
>JAEMWC010000012.1:2127500-2172500 GCA_016490735.1 Pachyseris speciosa | reverse complement strand
CCAAATCTGGCAAAAGACCTTTGATTTAAGCTCAGACTCGAAGATTTAATATAAAAGTTGTCTGAGGACGAGCTCCTGGTCTTGTGCGTATGTATTTCATTAACTTTAGTAAAGAGATCACTCATATTAGATGGAACAGACAAACGTGAGACGTCGTACATCAAAGAAGAACAGTTTCAACATAGAGCATGTTTATAGGGAGAATATTTGAGGTGATAAACAGAGACACGGCGTGTGCTCTGGGCTCAGAAAAAAAATTAAACGAAGCACACGTTTTTGCAGTACAAGGAGTTTTTGTAGATGGGTTTTAGTAGCTTGACCCCAAGCAGCTAAACCATAAGACATGTAAGGAAATATCAGGGAACGATAGATATTTAACAGAGAACAGAGAGGAACGAAGTGCCTAAGGCGAGCGTATGAAAAAATCATCCTTTATTTTTACAAGGTTCCTCTTTTAACACTTTCACAAACCCAAAGTTTGATGGTAGACGATCGCTCCTGTTAAGCGATTTGCTTTTTCATTCATGGGATGGTGCTATTATCAGTTACGATATTGTAATTTTATCTGTTCTTTTTTTAGCCTCCCACGCAGACGTCTTTGGGTTATTGGGCTTGACACGCGTTCCTCCCCCACGAACGTCTGCTCAACTGAACTGCCACTTTCGTTTGCCGGCGGTTAACGTATTGTATAACAGATAGCCAATAACGAACTGCGTAAGAATGGAAATCGACACCCGCGGAGTAAATTCCGCCAAACGATTCACATGCATCGTCTGGAATAAATCCCAAGGTGGAATTCCACAAATTGGAAGACGAGCTATGATTGGCTAACCCCTACCAACGGAAGTAGCGGTTCAGTTTAGCAGGCGTTCGTGGGGGAAGAACGCGTGGCAAGCCCAAAGACGTCTGCGTAAGAGGCTATTGTTTTCTGTGACTTTATGTAACATACACTGCTCAAGCTTCTTATTTTCATGGCCATAGTGTATAAACAACACTTATCATCACCATCACTACCATCATTACCACCGTGACCATGACCATCACCAACAACGACAACAACAACTTTATTACACGTTCTTTAGAATATCATCATCAACAAGATCATCATCAACATCATCAACATTCCTCATCGTCATTATAATCATTATCATCAGCATCATTATCACAATCGTCATGGTCATCGTGATCTCCATCACTACCATAATCATTTTCAGTTTTATGCAAACAAGTATTGACTCATTTCGTAAGGTTTTCAACCGTGTAACCATTTGTTGTTTGTGCATTTGCCTCTCACAGAAGACCCGAACTGTATTATTGATTTGGCGTTCGTCGTTGATGCCTCTGGAAGTGTTAGAGATGACTGGTCAATCCTGCTAAATTTCGTTGTGGATGTTGCAAGGAGAATTAACCTCGGCCCAGATGGTAGCCATATTGGGCTTGTCTACTTTGGAGACCAAGCCACAAAGCTATTCGACTTTACCGAATTTGATAAAACGCCTTACAATGAAGAAGAGATCTTGGGCAAGATTCTGGAAATACCAAGGCCACTGTCAGGCGAACGAACATTCATCAACAGGGGTCTTCGACTAGCTAATCGAAATGTTTTGAGGCCAGAGTTTGGAATGAGACCGGAAGTAAAACAGGTATTGTTTGGGGGAACAGAAGCCTAAAGGATGTGGAATATCCCTGTGTACACACAGTATCCGTGAGCCAACAGATGACAACAATTTTAAAACCAATTAACAGCGTCTCTTAAGAGTTTCTGCGCTGCGCTTCTGACCACAGGGTACTCGAGCTTAATATAGTTTTCACCATAATCATTTAAAAACGAGAAGGATTTACCTGTATTTAGTGTCTCTTTTAAGGAGTTTTAGATGAGGTTTGCCTCAGAGCGAGGGCGGCTGCTGTTTGCGATTTGAAATGCTAATGGTCGTCTCAAGGGCGTGGCAAGGTAGAAGGAAGATCCATGTCTCGAGTGTAGACAATTATTTATTAATATACCCCTGGTGACAGCAACGGGTACTGCAAGTTTTCAGTCAGAACGAAAATGATTATCATATATACCAAATCCAACACCGAAAACAACTAAAAAAATCATAATCTTTTAGGCGGCACATACCTGTTGAACTTACATAATGGAGTGCTTCCCCTCTCTGAGATTCCGGGTGTAGACTTCGAATTCGTGTCTTTTTCCTTCAACGGGGAGCAGAGTTTGGGCAGTAGTGAGAGCGCTCGCCTTCCACCAATGTGTCCCGGGTTTGATTCCCGGACTTGGCGTGTCTTCCCCGCGAGGTTTTCTCCGGGTACTCCGGTTTTCCCCTCTCGCCAAAAACCAACATTTGATTTGATTTGATTTGATTTGATTTATTTAGAGTTGATTTGATTTAGTCTTCCCAATTAGTAGAGCATCTGTGCTCGGCTCGAATACATTTGAGACTTAAAAAAAGTGATTATCATTATCATTATCATTATCATTATCATTATCATTATTATTGTTATTATTATAAACAGGAGTACTGAGACGTAAAATAAACTGTGAACGAAACATTCGTTGGTGATGTGTGACACTTGGAATTGTATAAGTTTTAGGATTGATAGTGTAGTGTAAACAAAAACAAAAACAAAAAACAGTTTGGAAGCAAACCGTTAAAATACGCAATTTTTTTTAACGTCGAGTTTAGCGCGCGCATGCATAAATTCATAGTAAAGGGAAGTAGCTTGGGACAAACGCTGATCTGATGGTTCATTTTAATTTACTCTCCTTTCCGTTTTTTCTAGATGGCTTTGCTCATCACGGATGGAAAACAAACAAGCCTCTCAGATCCAAGAAGTGAACCCAGTGCAGTTCAAGTGTCAGAAGCTATGAAATCGAGAGGCATTGAAATACATGCGTTTGGCATTGGCCTGGCCGACCCCATTGAACTCCTGAGCTACGCCTCAAATCCAAACTTGATTCTTAGAGTAGACGATTTCGCAGACCTGGACGCTGAAGTTGTTGACCAGGCCATAAACCTTTGTCCTCGTAAGTTTAACCATTCACTATTCTACATCAGATTGGGGCAAGTTGCATGACACTTATTTTGAAATCCAGGGTCATATAATCGACTACATAAGGCCAAAAAATGTTATGTTTTGGTCGAACAAATTCTATAAACTGAATAACGGGGGTATTTGTTGCTGTTCTTTGGGAGGTGAGTATGTCGCCTAGAATACAACATTTCAAAATATCCATTTGAAGAATAATCATTGTGGCTTTCTGCAGTGGGAAATTTGGATGGAATTTCTTGTCCTTCAACTGATTTGGTATCTCTTAAGAGAGTAACTTAACAGAGGCACCCAACGACACAGTGACGACAAGTTTCGGTAGATATCTGTTCCGGTGGAGGGTAGTTCGCCTTGGGTTTCGGTGTCGATTAAAGAGTGCACTCGGACTTTCCTAACTGAAATGTGGACTAAAAGATTCACAATGGGGAAATCATAGCCCCTGAGGTTTTCGGAAAGGTTAGTATTTGCTGGTTTTGGCAGTGAAAAACGTCAGCTAGCATTTTCGGAAAGAAACTAGTTCGTTAGAAAGTTCGTCGAAAGTTCATTTCATCTAGCATTTTCTCAAACGAAGAATTTGTTCCCTAATATTTTCGGGCAATTAAAAGTTCAGTTAGGGAATCCGAACAGATGAACTTCTTCTAGCTACAATGTAGCAAAAACTTCTCTTTAAACAGACTTTAAACGCCACAAGGTACTTAAAAATGCCTTTCTACAGCTTTTGGTTGATTTGCCTCGTTGGGTGCCCCGAAGTAAATTGGCCACGGTGTCAAAACATAATCCAGGCTCAATTTTGGTATTTTTCTTCCTATAAGCATCGACTGTGGTCCTCGAGATAAGTGTGGGGGAGAACTCTTCAGGTCTGATTTTAGACCATTCTTTTCTTTTTGTTTGGTGGGTTTGTAGAACTTCTCTTTTTGATTTTGCACGTTGTGTTATTTTACGGTCTTTGGGGCAAAATTCGGACTAAGAACATTTTTTTTAAACGTTGTTGTTTTAAAGAAGACCAATGCATAATTGGTTTATAATGGTTTTTACTCGACAGGACAGCTGAAATCTTGAAAAACAGCGGCTCACCTTTTTCAAATTGCAATCCGTTTCGATCGTGACCATCCATAGACAAGGAGCCTTATATTTTTTTGATTGCACTAGTAGAGTAGTTTTGAACAAACCTGGAGCGTTATTTTGAGTTTCCATTAGTACAAACATCTTCTCTGGCTTGTTAAGTTCATACCAAAAACTCGTGACATAGCCCCTTTAAGGCTGAGGCAAAATGGACAATTTTATCATCTGTGCTGATGTATACACTTTATGTACGATACGTATGTTTAAAACTGAGCGAGTGTTCAAAACCAGTGCTTTGACTGTCAAAGTTGTCAAATGATACCAGTCATCATACCACGCACGACAGAATAGCTCCCATTAAATCGTTTTCTTGTCGTTCTTTCAAAATGGAAACAAGATTTAGCCATAACTCTTGGTGTCTCTTTATATGGCTGATTTTAAGGGATGACAAGGTCACTAACTGTAATTATGAACGCAGCGCCTACTACAACTCCGCCTCCTACCACCACCCCGCTGTCCACTACAACCTCACCGCCTACCACCACAACGCCGCCGCCCACCACGACAACTCCGCCGCCAACCACTACCCAGCCGCCAACAACTACCCCAGAGCCAACAACACCTTTCCCTACCGCTTCACCCCTGAGAATAGTGAGTATAGAGTCAAACAAGTTTCTGCTAACACTTGGTTTATCGCTCGGGTGGCAATTATTTCATTTAAAGAAACATATTGACGGGGATTTTATTGTATTTTAGTGTACATTTCGTAACATATTTGACAATTACGTTCCTTTTTTTTTTTTAACTCCAAATTGCCTTTAGCAGATGCACTCCCTTTGTTTACACTAGTATGGTCAATCACAACCTGTTGTCGAATTTGTCAGCAATCAGGACCCGAGATCATGTTGCCTTGTAATCCGTTTGTAGACTGGTAATTAAGGTACTCTCTGAGAAAAGTGCTGATAAGGATCTTTTCAAACATGACTGAGCTTAGCTTTATAGATTGTTACACCCTGAGAGGTGGTCTTTTGAAACCTTTTGAAGCGAAACTATTTAAGGGAAAGAATGAAAGCTGGAAAGATGGTATCCCTCGGAACATTATAATTGTGCCTTAGTCATATTTTAATCATCCTTTTCTACTTCCTTGTAGATCAGCGAACCTGGAGATCCTGGGCCAAAAGGAGAAAAGGTGTGCACGTACCGTTAACGTCTTGGGAGTTTCAAATCACATCTTTGGTAGACAGCGGGTATTCTCTTTCTTCGCGAAAAGCCGCGGGAAACGGTGGCGCTCAATTCTTCCTTTCTTTAATCCTCTTTGCATAATTAAGGTCTTCCAAGGGGTGCCGGTCTGGTATCGCTCGTTTACGACTCTGCCTGTCGTTGTTTCGTTAGCGACCAATGTCGCTATTGCAAACTAGAAGAAATCAAAGAGGAATGGAAAATGAATTGTCGCTGTCGCAAACTGTCGCACGTTTTTTTCTTTTTGCCAATTTCTGTCGGTTGTCGGTGTCGGTGTTTATTCCTGGCCGGCTGGTCTGTAAGCACGGAAATTTCTCCAGACCGTTTATAGAGAGTTGTATGCCCGAAGATGACAAAGAAAAACAAAATAGATTCGTAATGCTTATTTTAACAAAAATGTGAAGTTCCGTAGCGATTTCACTCAAACTCGAACAATTATAGAAGTTCACGAAATTTCACGATGTTTATAATAAAAAAAGGTATAGCGTGCGGGAAGCGCTCTCCATCATGTAAAAATCAAAATTTACCAGTATAACTTGTTATATTTCAATGAGTTTACAGAAGAACCTCTGTAAACGATCTTCCCCTTTTTATTAGAAATATATCTTCAGTTGATGCTTTTAAGAAGGCTCTTAAAACTCATTTATTTCAGAAGGCGTTTCCCAGCTAATTTATTGTTTTTATTCTTTTTATAAAGATGGATTTGTAAATAGGATTTTAAAGATCAATTAGTCATTGTTTTTAGAATTTTAGACTTATTATTTTAAACTAATTATTAGGAACGATCTGTAAATATAATTGGAATATGTACTCGGATTTTAGGATTTTGTTGAGTCAATGTAATGCGCAGATGAAAATTTCTTTCCCTGGATTGCCTTTCTCTGGATTATTTGCGCAATACAAATCAATAAATATTATTAAACATTATATTATATTAACCTCACGACGGAAACTGCGCAGCTTTTCTAATCTCCATATGGTGAATCTATTTGTTAAGTGTCACGTTAACATCGAATTGCGAATTTTCACGTTGGCGAACCTTTAATTACTACTGCGTTTTTATTTTCAGGGCGACAAAGGTGGACCTGGTCCCAAAGGAGTGCTAGGTATACGTGGAATTAAGGTACGGTCCACAGAACGGGCTTTTTTAACGTGGCTGTAACATCGATATTGAACACATTGTGACAACGTCCCCAAATTAGCCTATCCCAGGCCGGGTTCTCCCCCGCGCGATTTTCTTCCCCCGTTTCGCTCTTCATTCGTCCCAAATATTTCCTTTCGCTCCTCTTCCCCCAGTCCCCGCGCGATTTTCTTCCCCCGTTTCGCTTCATTCGCCCCAAATATTTCCTTTCGCCCCCCTTCCCCCAGTTCCCGATTCTCCCCTCGTTTCGCTCTTTGCTCGCCCTAAATAAAGAGTTTAAGAAACGAGGACGGGAACGTCAACGAGAACGTCACAAAACAATAGGTTTAATGAGCAAAAACAATAGCTCTGCACGTGCCTTTTGCATTTGGTACATTTCTTTAACGTCCTCTGCAAAACAACAACGTGAAATGACCAAATTTAATTTGTGGCGAGAACGTGAGCACATGATGGCAAATTTTTCTTTCTTTTTCTTTACTTTAACGCCATTCATAGAAGTTTAGTTCCTGGATAGTTCGCTAACATTTTACAAGTTGAACAAATTGGAATAATCGCGAAAGTGCTATAATTACGAGAAGTTATATTTTGAAATGACGTTTTGGTTGCCGTCGCCGTCCTCGTTTCTTAAATTCCTAAATATCTGAGAGCCTGGAACAGGCTATGTCCAAATGTGGTAATAGTGCGCTCAATAGTCGTCGTGCGTGCTCAACAGATATCCTGCGATATACGTAATTTTGTGTGTCATGGACAAAAATGGCGGCTTTTCCCCCTTTTTTTTTTTTTTTTTTTTACAATAAACCCAGAAAATTGCGCTTTGCCGTTAATGTGTTGAATAATAAAACAATTATCCTGTTCAATCGTGCGGAATATCGTGTGAGTATCAGGCGATATTCCGCGCGATTTCTCAGGATAATCTGGCAAGGGATAAGAGATGTTTTTAATGATGTAGACCTTAATAACGGCTCAGGTGTGTCCACAGTACTCTACTTGTTTACATTTTGCCTTATTAGCTACGTACAAATGGACACCATAAACTGAAAGATAATCTCGTACCCAGATCTCCCACGGCCAAGCGAAAGGGAAATCTGGTAAAGTTCAAAAGTACGCCATTTCCTATTGGCTACTGCCGGGGAAAAAAGGCTACCGCAATCTAATCTATGCTCTGATTGGCTCTTTTTAGTGTGGCTTTTTTGTGGCTTTATATTCAACATGGCAGTATGGAAAACACGAGCGATAGTTTCAAGCTTAAACGCCGTTCGTGAGGCGAGACAGCTGGGAGAAAATTTTTTTCCGACGCCGGGAAAGCTTTGAGATTAAAACGAATTATTCAAAGATTGTGGGAGATTTGTGTCGAAGGTACAGACAAACTTCTGTTGCAAATGTTTTGATAAACTGGTATGCCTAAATTTGAACTTAGCCATAACGTTTTTTTCTGAGAATAATGGGACAAAAATATCTCTCTAAACTGCCTGTTGCTCACAATAGATCTGGATGGGTATCAAATTGACGGAGTCAAGACCCATGTATATCTTGGGATCGAAATTGATGCACACTGTAACGTGGAACTCCCTTACTAATCAGATAGTGAAAAAAAAATTGTAATTGTCAATCGGATAAATTACAAAAGTTACAAAATAGGGCTGCTCTCCATCCCGGCGGGGGTGGGGTACTAAAACAAATTTCATACGGGGAGGCTCCGCCCCGAGGTCCGACCCCTTACCCTTTTAAGTTGTGAAAACAACTTTTTCCCAAGTGTGGAAACAGTTTTTTTTTGCCTGGGAAAGCACTTCTGTAAAACCTGCGAAAGACTCTAAATCTGGGGGAACTCGCTGGCTGCGGTGAGGCCGGGATCTATTACGACAAGCGAATATCTTAACAACAACTTCACTCAGAACTTGGTTCCAACGTAGCGTTTAATACCAAGACTACACCAAGGGCATAGCCCGAACATAACCAAACATATTCAGAACGTAATCAGGACGTAACCAGAACGTGACCAGAACGTCCAGGATGCAACCAAAGAAATAACCACAATACACCTCTATTTATGCGAAAATACAATCTTAGGTGATGAAGTAATGTCACTAAGAAATCATAACTAACCATTACCTGATACAGTTGTAAAACAACGATTGGCCATAACGGAATTCACCGTTTAGAACATTAATTTCTTTCAAAAGTTACACAAGTGGATAACAGTTTCTATCAGGTGTATAACGGTCTCTAACAGGTTGAGTTATAGCTTGAGTGTTTACTACAGTTATGATCTTTACAGCACAATTGACGCTTCAATTAGTTACAACAGGTTGCTTTCACGAATTATTGAATTTGAAACTAAAGACTAATTATTTCCTGCGTTGGGTTTTTCTATTCTCATCAGCGAAAGCAAAATAAAGCAAATAACAATATATCCTCTCATCACAATATACCATTTTTGACAGAAACGGTACCCCTTTCGTATACCTTCCATTGGAAAATGGTAGCCGTAGCTCGAAATATTTTAATAAAAGGCCCTTTTAAATACCTAAGTGATTGATTTCCCTACCCTTTCATATACTTCGACTAGTGAAATCACTACCCTTTCAAATACCTGAAGCGTGAAAAAGGTACCCCTTTCGGGCGGAGCCTCTCCGTATAGGCCACTATAGGGAGTACCCCCCTAATTCTCATTAAGCGACTCCATCCTCTACTGCATGACCTTGGCTGGGATACACTTGAACAAAGGCGTGCAAATCAGTTAGCGGTTACCATGTACAAGGCAATAAATAGTATCTTATCCGGCACGCCTTCATGGGATTTTCAAAAATACATCTCAAGTTCATTCCCACAATTGAAGGGATTCGTCTCATAATTTGATCATTCCCAGGCCCCTTTCTGGAGCAGGGAAACGTAGTTTTCACTATCGTGGTGTATAACTCTGGAACAGCCTTCCGACTCAAGCTAAAAATCAAACAACTTTGAACTCTTTTAAAGAATCCCTGCCGGTAGAGTATTTATATTTATAATAACAATCTGATGTTTCAAAGTAATTGCTCCACATTCTAGTTTTATTTTATTATTATACATAGTGTTTCTTTTACTGTAGGATTTAATTGTAAATGCACGGCTCGATGGAAGAGCATATTTTTTTTGTACATATGAATTGATACCGTGCCTTAAATAAAGCTTATGATCATGATGATGATGATGATGATGATGATGATGACCAATCCAGAAATTGGCTTTTAAAAGCTGTGACATTTACAAGGTGTTGTATGGCTTCGTAGTAAAGTTGTCACCTAGCCTTGGAAAACGTTTATCTGTAGCTTGTTTTGTCATTTATTCAAATAAACCAAAACATGTAAACAAAGATCCTCCTCTGATTGGTTACGATGGCAGCGGATTGCACCTTCAAGAACATCGGGCCTCTGTTTTTCAAGTTGTGTCCCGGTTGAAGCGAAATCCTTTGTTAAGTGATTATGTTTAGTTCTCTTTTCAAGTATTTCCTCAATATACGTATTTTCTTTTTCTACGACCATTTTGTGTATTGAAATATTCCTAGTCTCTTTAAACCGAATAACGAACCTGTGCCCACAATATGTAATGTTAAATAAATGAGCAGGAGTGTTATCAAGTTTAAAACACGAGTTGCAGCTGAGTGTTTTAGTACTTGATAAAACACGAATTGCGAATTTATTGAACGGCTTAAAAAACTTAACTGTACATCCATCCATTCTTACACTAAAATTTAGATTTTGGGTATTTTGGCCTAGAAAATCGGATGTAAAATTTAGCGTCATTAATTTTGTATTTCCTTCTTGAATTATTAATGAGTTTTTTAAAGTACCTTTTAAGTGATGTCCAATCATTTTGTTCGTTATAGGGCCAACCGGGAAGACCAGGACCAAAGGGAGAAAAAGGATTTCTGGGATCTCCAGGTCCCCCGGACCTCCGGGAGCCTTTTACAATATCACAAACGGAGGAGGTGGAGGAGGCCCCGACCCGATTCGAGTTAGTGTTCAACCATTTGTTAATGTGACCCTGTATTTTAGTTTTGTTAAGGAGCATTTACAGCTGTACTTCTGATCCCCTAGGTTGTACTGAAGGGAAAAAAATTACGTTCTAATTCGCTGCGCTCAAACGAACGTAAATTACTTTCCCTTTAAATGCTGTAAATTCATGACAACAAAGTCAATGATGGCCGGGATTGGACGCTCAGGCAATCCAACTGAAGTTTATTACAATCTGCACAATATTGAATAACACAGGCAACTGAAGGAAATCTAAATACCTAAATTACTAGAAATTTCCAACCGCCTAGACGAATTTTCCAATACATACATATCTTTAGCTACGTCCGACTTCCAGCGGCCATGCAACTTTAGTAATCTTACGGATAAGCGAGGGTTATTCTTTATTGCAGAAGCAGCTCCTCCCGATCTCAAACTATGTAAAGCATAGTTCTTCATCATAACCAAGATCCTTAAAGACCTTTCTTAAATAAATCTCGACATCTGGAATATGACAACTTGTTTCCGCATAACTTATAGCGATTAAGAGACTTAAAGAATCTTAACGATCTAATAAAGGTAAACTACTCTTCAAATCTATCAGTATCACCCATAATAATATATCTTTTCAACAAAGCTACCGGACAATAACTGTTATTCAACCTCTTTATGTAAACGTAATTGCCTTCTCTATGAAGGTCATTTTTAACTTAAGGAATAAACACCGTCAAATAATCAGAAGAAAATTCTAAATGAATAGGCCGGGGTTAGATGTTACTCAACTCCTCGTAGCGAAAAAATCCCATAAAACCTAAGGAACAAATGCATGCTTATATAAGAACTAGAAGATGGCTTATTCGCTGCCATATTTATCAATAACCTCCTTTAACATACCTGGGGAGAAAGGTGTCTTCTTCTTTACCAGCGCTTTGAGACGTCGAGCTGACTCTAGCAAATTTTGACACACAGCGGTCTCTAAAGGATTTCTGACAAACTCGGGCACAAAAGAATGAAACCTTTTCAAAGCCGCATGTGTCACTATCAATCAACTATAAGACTCTGAGTCACAAGTGACTGAGTCTTCTGCAACAAAAGTACTTGTTGGAACTTGAAGCATGCTCTGAAAGGCCAAAAAAAAAAAAAAACAATCAAACCGAATTTTACAAATTAAGAACTGCAAGGGCGGGTGGGCGGGGCATAAGCTGAAAAAAAAATCGCCAGTTTACTGGACTGCGAGAGTGAGAGAACGAGACGACTCGGATTACCTGTTAAATACCAGAAAGAACCAATCATGTAAATCCCCTGAGACACGTGATAGAAAATCGAGAAATATCTGCAACACCTGCTAATAAGGCTGAATTGTACCACATAACAATAGAAAATACACTTACGTTCTAATTCGCTGAGCTCAAACGAACGTAAGTTACTTTCCCTTAAAGTAGAGGACTTGTGACTTCATAAGGTGGATACAAAATGAAGTAAAATCACAAAATATGGAATATCTGTGCAAATATTAAGTCTACAGGGTTGAAATTTTGCAAGGTTGATGTGCTGCTAGAACTACACATTGTGATAGTGGCTATGATGTCACCATAGCACCTTACAGACCTCTACCTTCCCAAAGGATAAAATCAGAGTTTCCCTCCTCAAGAAGTGCTACTTGCTCTTGATGTTCATTCAGTGGGTGTGAGCGAATATGGACATTACACAGCACAAGTATAAGAAAGTCTATTAGACGCTGGAGCAACAAATAAGGCATTTTTCATTTGGGAAGGCGGAGGTCTGGTAACGAGTATGCTGCTATGGTGAGTTGCTATGGAGTATGTTGTCAACACTGTCCTCAATCTGAGACAGAATCTGATTCAGGTGCGAATTTAACGAGGATAAGGGTCCTGGGAATGAGAAGGTGAATCTGCCGCAACGCCGGATGCTTCTGTCGATGCTGAACCTTCCTGACCTTCCAGCAAATAGGGGGATTCATGCTTACGTCATTGTTTACATTTTTGCTCATTTGCATACGGCTTTGCTTACAGAAGGAAACATGTTAGATGTGATTTGACTCCAGGCAACTAAAGAGCTAGTGAAACTTATTACATTGTGAAATTTTTAGCTCTTAAAGTGTAGTATTCAAGGAGATATTGTCTTCCAAAAACTGCACTAATGATTTCATACATTCTTTGCAAAATTTTGAGTTTTTAAACCCGCGTTGCACGAAAAGTATTCAATACATGAGGCTCATATTCATCGGCAGAGTTATTCATACTATGGCCTTTCAATATTCAGAACTGATTTATTTGTAGCTTCATCAGAAACTGAATTGTTCATGCTAATGAGGCAAATATTGTGAATGATATATGAAATAAATCATACATGAACTGCGGAAATATTGTAAACAAGGATTCCCCTATTCCAACTCAAGTCGGCAAAAGCTGAAAAAGACGCCAGTTTACTGGACTGCGAGAGTGAGACAATGAGACGACTCGGATTACCTCTCAAAAACCAGAAAAAAAAAACAATCATAGAAAGCCCCTGAGACACGGCAAAGACGTGATATAAAACGAGAAATATCTGCAACACCTGCAAATAAGGCTGAATTGTACCACATAACAATAGAAAATAATTTCATTGAACTTTACCAAGGCCCTCTCTGATGTTGGGTTAAGGCAACAAAATCGAGAAAAACCGAATGAATGTCAGGGAAGCTAGAACCTATACCCTTATAGTATGTTTGAGAGTATGTAACATAGGCTGGGCTAGAAGACGGGTGCCCTTCTGGGAGAAGAATAGGTCAGATGGTACAATGGTACCACTTTGGTGATATCCTCCGGGCCTATTTCTAGATAGATATGATGATATCCCAAGATTTGAAAGACTTTGCAGTCGTTGTGATATAAATGATACGGAAGATAAAATCCACTTTCTGTTTCGTTGTCCCAAGTTTTCATCAATTAGAAATGCCTTTTATGATAAAATAGTTATTCTGAGAATCCCGAATATTAAGCAATTACCATTTACTGATTTAATTGTTGAAGTAATGAAAAATAACGATAATTTGATTAATATGCCGTTTGAATATGTGAACGATCATCGAACACTACTTAAGCAGCAGCGAAACTAAAGCCTGAAAAAATTCAGGCTTGTAATTCAGGCTTTTTTTATGCTTTATTTTCACTGCTGCTTAAGTAGTGTTCATAACTGCGACGATCGTTCACATATTCATTCTTTAAGCGGCAGTTCGCAATACTGTAATATTTTACAGTCAGGCAAATAAAGCTTGTTGTTATTCCAACTGAGAATTTTCTGTTTTATTTTTCAGACGGGCCCGCCTGGCGATAAAGGACCAAGTGTAGGTTACGTAGAAATAAGAGGCGCTCCTGGAGAGCAGGTGAGAAATAATGTCTCGCTGGCACGGTTTCATTCATGCATTGAATACGCTTTCGAGTGAAAAAGATGTACGCCAACATAAAGGTTTGAAGACAACAACAAACACAACAACAATAAAGAAACAACCAACCAATGTGGAAGTTTACTACCCTCCCTAATCTCCTGTGGTTAAGAAAAAGGTACCCGAAGGGTACATGTATGGGATACACTGTCCACAATTCGTTGCAAACTTTGCACCTCATCATCATTAACGGACTTAGAACCCGATGACATAGTGTGGGATACCACAGGTATCCCACACAAAGAAGTGCTGCGAGCATCATAAGTTTCGAACAAAACAAAACGTGCAAATGAAATCGTTTACGGCAACTTTAAGGACTTCAAATGAAAGTAAAATCATGACAGTATTGAGACTTCCTTGAGTCTTATCTCTCGCCATTTATCTATTGAACTTTGGGAAGATGCCTGTGTAATGCATTCCAGATGCTAGAACGGCTGATTGATTCTATCAATAACATCACCAGTCAGGCTGTGATCTGGTGGGCCGAAATGTCAGCCAGGACGTTCTGTGTGTTTCATTCTGTAGCAGCTCGTTAATGTTCTTATAATCAGAAGTCTTGTACCTGTCACGAGGAGACATGCCTTGTTACAGGCATGGAACTTGTTGGTGACACACTAGTGCATTCTTCAAAAACTCTCAATTTCTCCCTCCTTTCATGAGGAACGGGAGCCCTGGTGGTAGAACAAGTTTTAATAATGCTTGTAAAATTCATTAATAATTCATAAGACTAACGACCAATCTACGGGTAGTATTTGAGTCACATGTATACCTCTCTAAACCCCAATAAAAATCATTAACTTTCATAAAAGTGTCCTGCTCCGCTAATTAGTATGCATTAACTTTGATACAGATCTCTACTGATTAACATTACAAACACGACAAACACAATCTATTGTTTCATTTCACAAGTACCATAAAATATTCGCGTCCGACCTTTATGGGCTTTAAAACGGCTCGCCTGCGGCTCGCCGTTTTAAACGCCCATAAAGGTCTCCCGCTCATATTTTATGTATTACTTAACGTGACTGCTTTTTGTTAACCTTTCCAGGGACCCTCTGGGAAATCTGGCCCACCTGGTAGAAGAGGTCAAGATGTGAGTCTTTTGAACTTTGGTCTTGTTAACGTTGCAGCGACATTTCTGGTAGTAATAAAAATAATGGTGATGATGATGACGATGATAATGATGATGGAGATGATGATGATGATGATGATGATGATGGTGGTGGTGGTGGTGATGATGATAATGATGATGGCGATAATGATGATGATGATGATGATGATGATGATGATGTGGATAATGGTGATGTTGACGACAGCGTTGATAATGCCGATCATGCTGTTGTTGTTGATGGTGATGATCATTGTCATGTTGATGATGATGATGGTGTCTATGTTGATGACGGTGATGACGGTGTTGATCATGGCGATGGGGATAATAACAAGATAAAATAATTCAGAAATGAACTGAGGAAAGTCAAAAAGTTATCTTTTATTAGATCCCCGATTAAGAAACCACCGTCAAAAAATGACCAATAGTAACCACAAACGCTATTAATTTACGTTTGAAGTTGTCGCGAATTAAAAAAAACCATCTTAGTATATAGTGTAATTTATACATAATGAACACAGACATAATATTTTCTTGTAATGCACATGCCATCGACTTCCCCGGTGGGGCCAACCCCCGGGGCAGCCAGAGAGATATGTGAGGGAACACAAGGAGATGAATGGGTTTCTTTGCCCGAGGGTAGGGGAAAATCTCGACATTGTTTTACGATCAAATATTAGGGGATGGGGGAATTCACAAAGTTTGAAAAGGATGTCAGGGGATTTTCTGGTGAGAGACACGTCACCGTGGGGACTTTGTCTTGCAAGATTGCCCGACTCCCCGGTTACAACCCCCCAAGTTAGCCCGGGGTCGACCCGGGGCGCGAAGCCGATGACTTGTGCATTATACGGAGAATTTTCTATACATCCTAAATGGAAAGAAGCACTACAGTACTGTTTGGAACGTTAATTCGTTTGTTGTCTTATGCTTCAGGGTGAAAATGGAGAGCCGGGAGAAATGGGACTTACTGGATCAGCGGGGGAGCCAGTAAGAAACAGAACTATATACTCATTTCGTTAGTTGTGTTTAAAATTTCTGTCGGCAAAATATCTGTTCGGAAGAACCTAACCAACCTCCTCAGAAATTTGGATTGGATTGTGGTAAAAACTATAGTTTCCTTTGACAAAATGCCACTTCAGATTTTCGGAAAACTGAAAGATCGAGGTTTCACATTTTTTATTTATTTTTGCACTATTACCAGATGTTACTATATACATAACAATACATTACAAGAAGAGAAAAAGGAAGAACAATAAATTACATACATGGTGAAAGGTAAAATAAGCGCAGTGACCAAAGTAGCTTAGGCTTTCGAGTTGGTCACTGCCACGTACAATGAAGTAGCGTAGACATTAACATAAAATTACAAGAGTGGAGAAAGAAAAAAAGTGCAAAGTCTTACTTACACATTTGTGTAAAAACAATGGAAAGTGATAGATAATAGTAATAATATTACTCAATTTGTGTTCTGTCTCTTTCTGTAAGTTTGGTTCAAAGCGCCAACCAAGGACAGTGGCAATTTTATAAAGCCAGAGGTTACACCGTAGTTCGGGAGATAAGATCCAGATCCGTATGGCTCTCCTTGACTTTAATGTTCAGTTAAAGATTGCGAATAGATCAAAGGACGTTAGCTGATAAAAAGTTTCCTCGTATAACTTTCTTTTTATTTCCTTGCCTTATTTTGTTTTTAGGGAGAGCCTGGGTTACCAGGGACAATCGGAAGGCCAGGTCACAGAGGAGAAGATGTAGGTTCCCCTTTTTATAAGTGGTACATCACCTTATGAGCTCTCAGGGCCGGAATTTTGCTTTTATAACGTGGATGAGAATTTGTCATGCAACCGAGAAAATATCGCAGAACTACGATTTACCACCTAGAGGGTGATGAACTCATTTTGGGTGTCCAAGAGAGGACTACCGTTTATCTCTTCGTAACGTAAGCAAAAATAAACATCGACATGAAAACAGTAACAATGTGAAAGCAGAGTAAAATAGCAGAGTAGCCATTTTCGGTCAAGGCTTTGATATTGCTATCTTATAGAGTAACATGTAAGCAATAAGAAGGGAAAATGTGAGTTCGTCAGTAAGGGCCAATCGATTCGAAACTTCAACATTCCTCCAACACAACCATGGGGGCCTTCGAACTTTTCGAGATTGGCTAGGTGAAATATCCACCCTGCAACAAGTCCCCAGGACCAATAGACCGTACAAATGCTTACGCTCTCCAGATATTGTAATTGGCACCTTGCTAGACCTGGTCATATGGCACCTGACAGTTCACTTGTAATAGAAGAGTATAGCGCAATTCCTCTCAACCTTTCCTAGCGCCTGTAAGTAGGATAGCAAGCAACATTCGTAAACACACGGAATACACTGTACGTTAATTAAAGAACTAGGGATACGCGCTGATATTGATGATGGCAGTTGATGTTTTGTTGTTTTATAGGGAGGATCAGGCTTACCTGGTGAAGCTGGAGAAGCTGGACCAACAGGAGAACAGGTAAGATTCAACCCCAGTCCTTTTCCTTCTTCAAGGGCCAAAAAGTGTAAAACCAAAGCAAACTATGGTAAAGTAACGCAAACAAAACAACAACAACAACAACAACAACAACAACAACAAGGAGTGATTGATACCGCAAAAACTCAACCATTTCCATTTACTATTACAACTTGCTTGAAGCTCGGGACTTCGTCGTGTTGTCAGCATTAGATCCGATAGGCCTTCAGAACCTTTTCCCTTTGACTTTGAAATTACATGAAGTAAAACTTATTTCAAACTTAGCTTGAAAAAGAAGGAAAAATTCTGGAGAATCGGAGCCTCGAACCTGAACCATTCGCTTCTTAAATATATCCAAATCAATTCCGAGTAATAACAAATACTTGCAAACAAATGATCTCATTTATGGCCATTGATCTTTGGCAAGAAATCACATACAAGTTTAAAGATCTAAATCAATTTGCTTTCTTCAAATGTATTAAAAACTATCTTCTACAGTACTAGTGCATCTCAGCAATATCAAACGTAAGTTTCCACAATTCTTCTAGCTCTTTCCTTTAGTAATCCGTCCCTCTACCCCATGTTTTTTTTATGTTCCCTCAAACGAGATGGAGGCTAACTCGATAACCTCGCGGTTCTATTAGCCTCCAGGCACAAACTATACACCACTGTCACCTTAAATTGTTATTTATGCTAATAATGTAATTTAAAAAAGTAAGTGCAAAAAAAAGTGAAGTTTGAAGTTTAGACCTACCCGGACTAGCTGCTCAAATTTGCTAATTTTCTACGTACTTTAAATTAGAGTTACAGTCACAATAACTGAAAGCTAAGCGTTTTCATGTCAGTGCTTAACCCTATATGCTATAGATCAGCGCTAAATCCCGGAACACAGACTGTTCCCAGCTGAACTAAAAATCTGTCCTCTCAATTCTGTATCTGATACCTAAGATTCTCATCACGTGTACGTCAGTCTCACAAGGGTGGGGAATATTACACCGTGTAAACGCAAGAAAGTGTCCTGAAGGGCTGTGGCCGATGGAATCTATTAGAAATGCCAACCTTGTCGTGTTAAGGTCGGTTTCTTAAACTTGACTGAACTGTGGCAGCCAACTGAAGATCACACGGCAGCCAGCTCCAACTGGAGATCAAGGAAGGCTGACACGTTCATTCATTTCTGTGGGTATGACTTTGTCATTTCATTTCCTTTAGGGTCCTCGCGGCGCTACTGGTTTGACAGGATTACGTGGAGTGAAGGGAGATATGGTATGGGGCTGTTTATCCACAATAAAGTGCACTACAAAGCAATGCAATGCCAGTAATGAATAGTGCGCACGTAAGGTCGTTAGGCAAGTGTTATTAAGGGGCAATATACCTTTCTGACCTTTCATCCTTATTATCTTCTCGAGATTTCATGCAATCTAAAAAAGTCATCATAATTTTTGGGTGATTTTTAAAGTGTTTATGATGGGGGGGAGAATGAATTTAAGGGAAGGTGAGAAAAATTATTAAAAATTAATGGACGAACACCAAACAGTCTGCCCTCATCCTGACGTGCACCAGCGTTGTAGTGGACTGTCTGAGTGTTTATGCATGCCTTATTTGCCCTTTATAATTTCTTCATCAAATCTTATTTCATTAACATCCAGGTATAACGCCCCCTAAATGTATTAGAAGTCGAAGGAATGAGTACAGCCAAAGAGTTAGAGTTCTTATATGACCGACCGACTCTTGTATAAATACTAAGGGAAGCACTTTTTATGCTTTCTATGCACTTTGAGTAATTTTCGAGGCTTTATATGAATTAAGACGCGAGACTCTTACCGACACTAAGTGCCTGGTTTTATTTCTGTTTTGTGTCAGTTAAAGCTCAGAGCTGCCTACCATATGAATAGTGTACTAAAATTGCCTCAGCAAATAGACCTAATACGTATCCTCCGTATTGAGTTGGAACAAGCTTGCAAAACAACAACAACAACAACAACAACAACAACAACAACACTAAATATATTTGTATATGTAGTTAAATTAAAGGTATTAAGGTATTTGTAGGTTAAACTAAGCCAAACATTGATGACAATGATGGAAATGCCTAGCGCCTAAATAAACCATATAGTTTTCTTGTTAGACACTAGACTTGCTAAGTTTCATTTTAAAATATAGACATCTAGATACATACACAACACACACACATCACCCCCACACACACAATGACAATTCACGTACATTTGTTGTAAAAACAGTAGATTAAACGGGGAAATCTTTTCAAATGTAAATGAATTCCGATTGTATGGTCTACACTTCATGCTTGATCCAGTTCAGTACTGAGAATACCAATGTGTTCTATTGCCTCTAAACGACGTTCGTGTGAATGAGTGAATTTCAGTTTGAAGGCGTACAAGCCGTACTTTCCTGTTGTACAGTTGGTTTTCCGTGAACTTAAAAGATGCTTTGAAATTTGAGTCCGATTATGAGTCGAGCTCGACTACGACGTTCAGATTTCAAACTTGGCAAAGCACGTCCCCAGAACCATCACTTTTCGTTATTGCTTACCAACAGATAAGGAGATTGTAGAGGCAGTATTGATGCCACAAGTGATTATCTAAAGGCACGCAAATTAGATTTCAAAAGTCGCGTTCGTCTTCGATGTCGTACTCGTACTCATATCTAAAGATCCCTTCTCATAAAATTGGGGACCAATATATTGTAGACGTTAAAATAAACGATTGTAAAAAGGGCACTAAAGGGTATTTATCTGACTATATCTTGAATTTCAGGGGGAACAAGGCGAGACCGGGGAGAAAGGAGACCAAGGAAGGGATGGAGCGCGGGTAAGGATGCATTTTTTAAATTTGATATTGTAATTTATTGTCTCGGTCTTTGTCATTAAAAGGAGGAGAAAAGGGAATGAGTGTGCGTTTCTGAATTCTCCGCTTGCTTGCATCAGAACAAAAACAACAACAAAAACAACAATAGACAAAACAAAAAAGGCAAGCAAATAAAAAAGAAGTATTCTAGGATACAAGTTCTGGTAGTGAAAGCGGTAAAGCTGAGTGAATTGTAAACCACCATGAGACTAGTGATATGTGCGGTATATAAATCCGTTACCATTACCATTACCATTTAGGTTGCATTGAAGCTTTTCGCGGTCTTTAAGATAAGAGAATATTTCAGTGCATTGTCGGAACCATCTGTCTTACGTCCTAGAGATATGAAGAACAAAGAAGAGAAATCTGTAGGTCGGAACCGCTTAGTGGTAGGGAACTCACTCTGGCATCGCACACAAACCAAGGGTTCGAATTCGCTTCAGCCAACATTTTTCTTTCGAAAATTTTCAGGAATCTTATTTTGGGATTTTGTTCGTTTGTTTTCTGTGGAAGGGCTACTACTATAAGTTTTCAATGCAACAAAACTCACACAAGAAAAGAAAAATCGCGGGAAAGCGACTGTCTCATACATTGGCACAAAGATGGCAGCCTCGTTCTGAGGTCTCAAGACGAGGTTTGTGTAGAACCCTTGCAAGCAAGCAATTCATTTAGTGAGGCCATGTTCCAGTGCGCGCAGAGCAAGACTGGACACAAAGCTGATCCCATTTGGGGAACCCAACGACTCCTTACATTGTTGTTCTCGGTGATGCTTTCGTTCCCTTCTGTAAAATCATAAAAAATAGATCCTACTAAAATTGTGTACTATCGCAGTTGTCTTGACTTTTTCAAGGGAGATACCGGTCAAGCAGGGAGGAATGGAATCGATGGAAGACCCGTGAGTTATCTAGTACCTTTATCAAAACGTTAAAATTTAAACAAAACGTTAAAATTTATTTTGACGTGGCTGATTTTTAAGTTACGTTTGAATTGACGATCATTTTTAAACTGAGGCATTCTTTCCCAGGGCGTACGCGGTCCAAGAGGATTTTCTGGACAACCAGGCGAACCGGGTCAAATTGTAAGAAAAAAATTGTTGCCGAACCACTGAATGTTCACTTGCTTGACTTATCACTATCTGTTATCTCCTAACCTTTCTCCTTGTTTTTTTTTTGCAAGGGTAGAGATGGTCCTCAAGGGAAAAAAGGTCGGCAGGGACCCGGGGTAAGTTTTAAATCTCGCCAGAAGTAGATAGTAGGGAGCTTAACCGGCGTCAACCGGCTACTCCAACGAAAACGGCGCGATTATTCCAGTGTGTACGTGCTCAACAAAATAGTGGAAAAACCATCAACATACGCCTGCTTTATTCACCCATTTCAAGCTTGCTGGTTTCAAAGACGACGACAAAAATACTGAAATTAATGCGCACGACGACGCCGTATACAGCGATGAAGACGGCGCGGACGACTTTCCTCACGACGAAAACGACAGCAACGGCTGCAGTAAAGAGGAAGAAGACGGCAGCGGCTTCCATGGCGCTTTCGAAGCTGATGACTCTTACAAAAATAGAGACGGCGGCGAAGACCTCTTCTCTGTCTTCAATATAACCGTACGCGTGGACCATGAAAGTCCTGACGGTTGACTTTGGCGGGTTACTGAGTGGAAACAATTTGAATTTTTGTGTGGAAAAAGTCATTTTGGTTTTGTTTTACTGGGTAACGTTGGAAAGCTGTCAACATTCCAACTCATGATTATCTTCTTTCTTATCGACAGCAAAACGCAGAGAGGTTTATTAAATACAACCAGATAAATTTCTAAATTTCATGAAACCACTAAATTCTACGAATAACGGCAAAGCTATATCATCTCATGGCACATTACATTTTATTTGTTCATTTGCCTCTTTTTAAACACTTTCAGGGTTTACCCGGTGAGTCAGGAGAACCGGGTCAACCAGGAATAGATGGAGCTAAGGGAGATCAGGGCCCTCAAGGTTCTCCTGGCCCCATGGGCCCGATTGGGGAACAAGGCCGCGAAGGAGATCCGGGGGAGATCGGAGATCCAGGAACACCTGGCCTCCCAGGTGAGGAGGGAAGCCCTGGGCTCAAGGGTACCCTGGTAGGTAATTTGTTCTAAGGAGATAAACGTTTTGAGATACCAGCGCTGGGATGTAGCCCAGATTTGTTTTAGCAAAGAAAATTTGTTAATCATAGGCAAAAAAGTTTAATCACATCGAAGAGAAAAAGTTCGCCAGTTTAGGCTTAAGTCTAGGCTGAAGTCTCTTCTCCTTGGCCAACAACGACTGAAAAGTTTACCTCCATAAAGATTTGGTTTATCAACGGAGTTGATAATGTAAATTGACCACCGTACAGGGATTCGATTAGCTGACGTTTCATCTCATGTCAAAAACGCCATTCCCTATTCTCAATTTCTTAGACTTCGACGTCTATGTAGTGATGACTCTGATTTTTCCAACAAATCAGAGGAAATGTGCCATTTTTTCGAGAAACGTGGCTATCCTGATTCTGTGGTTCAATCGGGCCATCACCGCGCTCAGCAGATTGATCAACAGTCAGCACTACAGACGTCACAAAAGGAAAAGAATAACAGAATTCCATTCACCCTCACATTTCACCCGCATAATAACCCAGTTAAAGCCATCATTCTTAATAACTTTAAGATACTGCAAAATGATCCAGAAACTGCTAGAATCTTTTCGGAACCACCGCTGATTTCATTCAAACGCGACAAAAATGTAGGTAACTTTCTAGTTAAAAGCGCTTTTAAAACAACTGAACAACCTGGCACTTTTAAATGCGCGCGCTCGCGATGCAAAACTTGTCCTTTCATTCAAAACACTGACAAAATATCGGGCCCTAAGCGATCTGTTAAGATCACTGATCGTTTCACGTGTACCTCCGCAAATGTTATCTATTGCATAACCTGCACATTATGCAAAAAGTTATACATCGGCGAAACAGGAAGACGACTAGGTGACCGATTCCGAGAACATCTTCGTGATGTTGAGAAAGATGACAAAGACGCATCCAAACCTGTCGCTCGGCATTTTAATCTCCCTAACCATTGTAAACAACACATGTCGATCTCCGGCCTTTCCCTACATCAAGGTACCACGGAAAGCCGTAAAAATCTCGAGCAAAAACTGATCTTTCAAATTGGCACTCTTAATCCCCACGGTATCAACGAGCGCTTTTCATTCAATTAATTTATTCCTGTTTTTCACGTTGCCATGTTACCACCAATAGCGTAGCTCCATTTTCTGTATATAAACCATACACAACCCACAATTCCTCGATTCGCTCCGACGAAGGGCTAACGCTCGAAACGTCAGCTAATCGAATCCCTGTACGGTGGTCAATTTACATTATCAACTCCGTTGATAAACCAAATTTTCGTGTTTCACTCCCCCACCGACGCAGCACCACAGTTTCTTTAGAAACTAATCCCCTTTACCTCCATAAAGGCTGAGTCTGATGAGAACGCAGCCGTCATCAAACTTGGCCGTGGCCTACTATCAAAATGGAATATTTCGTATTGTGTCAGCATTCGATTTACAGCACACTCATTTGACCGTTAAGGCGAAAGGTTGAAAAAAAGAAGGCGAGTAATAACGTTAAAGTTAGCAATTTGTATGTAAAGGAATTAGAAAAAATATACCAGAGTTTCTCGTGCGAACGCTATCCATTCGGGTATTTTCGTCGAATCGGAGCCTGATAGTTTCTCTCTGCGCATGAACATTATAACGTCACGTGATCTGTTTAAACCAATCACACTGGGAGAAAATCTAGCGGTGAACATAGCAGGCGATAAAGTTCATCCAGTGTAAATACTCTGATGAGGATGAAAACAAAACAGAGCAAAACAAAACAAAGCGTTTCTCATTCATTTACAAGCTGGTTGTTGACATTATATTTCTGGCCGATTAACTTAACCCAGGGTTACCGTAAACTTTGGTTACAATTTTTAACTTTTGGATGAAATTTTCTTTTCCTGCTTTTTACTTTTCGGGATTGACGTCCTCTCATCTAAAATTTTGCAAAATATCAGCGTTGAACAACGTTTGTAGATAGAGAAATAAACTCCTTGGTTAATGTTTAATCTTGGATTAGAGTTAATCGGCTTTCGAACAACCTTTCCTGTCTTTGACTTTCATCCGTCTTTGTTTATTTCATCCATTGACATTAACTTTCCCATAACAGAAACGCTCTAGCGCTTGAGTAGAACTTAACGAAAACGGAATTGCATTTACAAGCGATGTTCACGCCACAACGCACGTGCAAACACAGGAATACCATACGCGCATGTGCGGATACGCCACTTCTTTTAGCTTGCGTAAGCAATATTCGAATAAGATTAGATTTAGTTAAACATCTTATAATAAAAATAAGCGAAAGAAGTTTTACACAACGTTTCGATGACTCCATGTCATCATTTTCAAGTGAACAGAGAATAAAATTTACAACATAATATATACCGTGCAAGGCGATAAAATGTAAAATATGCAGGTAACAAGTGACAAGTTTAAATAAATAGTTTTGCACGTATGGAGTCTGATTGTGTGTTCAAGCATGGCCTTTTCTTCTTTATGAATAACATTTCATAAATCAGACAGTCCAGTTTTCCGTTGCACTTCTTTAGGACGGAAAAGTTGTTGGTAAGGTCGCCGATGGTTTTCAGACCGTGGTCGTTCTTTAAGTGCTTGCCGATTGCTGAATAACGGTGTTCGTCAATACGTTGGTGTAAATGCCGGCTGGTGTAGCCGACATACTCTGCATCACACAGATCACATTTATAATTGTACACAACGCATTGTTGGCTAATTATAGGTGGTTTTGGCTCACACATCTTGAGGTCTTCACATATTTTGCGACTCATGAACACAGGTTGAAGAGTGAGATCAATTTTGTTGCTTAGATCTGATAGTTGTCTTCTCACTGCGTCAGCTGACTTTTGATCTTTAAACGGCAGAATCACTCGGTGAACAGAATTTTCTTTGGTGGACTGAGTTTGCACTTCAGGGTTTTCAGACCGCACTGAAGTGACAAAGTGACAGATAGTGGACTTGATGAGGGTGTCAGGGTACTTGAGGTTAGTAAACATCACCGTGAGATGATCACATTCAGATTTGAAAGACTGCCAGGTGGTTGACAGGCGGAACGCACGATTTAACATGGTCTTGAGTAACGATTTCTTGTACCTCTTATCGACATGGCTTTGGTGGTGAAGAAGTAGGCCGGTGTTCGTTGGTTTCCGATAGACACTCGTTTCCAGTTTGCATCCTTTCTTGAGCACTTCCATACCGATAAAGGGTAATTTGTTATCAAATGCTAGTTCCATGTTATCGCCTTGCACGGTATATATTATGTTGTAAATTTTATTCTCTGTTCACTTGAAAATGATGACATGGAGTCATCGAAACGTTGTGTAAAACTTCTTTCGCTTATTTTTATTGTAAGCAATATTCATACGCGAGACAGATGTACGCACGTGTTCGCTTGCGTTCGTGCGTACCTTTATTTAGACTTTCCATTTATACAATGCGTTGGAGTGGTAGACCATCAGATTTCCCCGTGAGACACTTGTATATTCTTGGTGTACACACGAGCCTTTAGGCGTGTGTTTATACCAAGAAAATACCAGTGACAAAGAGGGATATTCCATGGTGCCTCACGAGGAAGGTTTGCATGGCATTCATGGACCCTGCCATAGAAGATAAACAGGCACATAAAAATCAATGCTAATTAAGCCCAGCGCAGGATGGGAAAGTTGGGTAAAACAACAACAGTTATTCAATGGCTTTCCTGCATTCTGATTAACTGTATTTTCTATGGCATGGTGTAATTGTCGGTATCGCATGCTTGAGTCAACCGATTGGCTATAGCTTCTTGTTTAAAATGAATTCTAACATTAAAGTAAAAAATAGCAAAAAAGATTTTCTTCTATTTTTTTATTTTTCACAGGGAGCGGTGGGTCCACAAGGTCTCCCTGGTCAACGAGGTGCCATAGGTAGAGAAGTAAGTAAAAAAAAAAAATCAAAAATGAAAAACAAAAACTAATACTGAAACAGCCTAAAATATCAACAACAATGATGGTGAAAGCAACACATAGAATAACAGCAAAAACAACAAAAGAAAGACCAAAACAACAACAATAACAACAACAATTTGATAGCAACTGAACAATCACGACACGTCAATAACTTGTGGGTACGGTAGATCCAAAATGATTTAATCAACTCAAAACGGATTTCCTATCTACCCATCGAAAGAGGGCTTTTTTTGCAGTGTATATCCTCTCTAGCAATAGGTGAGTAAAAGAAAACACGAACCTCCGGAAAAACAAATTGGAGGGGCTTTGACTTCTTGAGTCATGTCTGGAGTCATTGTACACTCTTTATTGTAAAAACGTAGATCACAATAGGCTAGGTCTGAATGTTCGTAAGTTTTATTTTTGCGATTACTCTCCAAGGATTCACAGTAAATTTGAATGAGTTCAAGTTTTTTTTTTATAAAAACAAATATAAACTTCAAAGTATTTGGTTAAGTTTTATTTGTGCCATATCAGAAAAAGATGTTGAATTACTCTATTCATTCTGACGTCCTTCGTTGTTATGTTATCTTGACAAAAATGTTTTTGTTTCTCACAGGGTATACCTGGTGCACCTGGAAACCAGGGCGAACCTGGTGATCGAGTGAGTATCTACTTCAGCGTTATTCATGTGCACAAGGGCCTATCTGCCAATGGCAAAAGTTAAGTTTCAGACATCCAGTGGTGAAACTGGTTTTACTGGCTTTCTCAACAGGGTAGTCCTGGACCTCCTGGTCCCAGAGGAGCCGCTGGATCAAAAGGCGATCAGGTTTGGTTACATTTGCAGTTGCATTTCACGGTTATGGGATGATGATGTAGTCACTTTGAGAATTAAGAGCAGCAAAAACACAGTTATGCCTTATTTTGGCATTTTAAATCAGTCGTGCTTGGGTCAGGGATGGTTTTGAGCTAATAGCTAGTCATTATATACATATATATATAGAGAGAGAGCTAAAGTACACAATGGAAATCGTAGATGCAATTCTGCCGGACAACTATCTGAAGACATCAAAGATACCCAATCAACGACAACTTTTAATAAAGTTAGCTCAGAGTTTGAGATGCATTTTATTAGATTATGCCATCGTAATCATGTTATCTTTTCGCGATTTGATTACATTAATTTTTTATTACCTTTGAGTTTTAATTCTATCGTTGCTGAAAAGCCCTTTAAGGGAGCCTCAATAAACATCTGTTATGCTATGTTAAGTTGGGGCGCACATGTTGGTGTGTTAATTTTGGACTTATTTCTATTTTTTCAAAGGGAACAAAGGGAGCAATGGGGCTCGCTGGACCGTATGGAAGTCCTGGAAAGAGAGTAAATATTCAAGAGTATTTTGGTTGAAATGATGGTTATATATAAACCAGATCTTCTTACAGCAGGGTTTCCCTTACTTCGTGATTTTTCGTACTAATGAAACTATTCAAATAACTTAGCAGCACTAGGCAACGTAGCGTTTCACTGTTCAAACAGTAAATCAAAACAGGTTTCGGATGAAACTTCGTTCATCGTTAGTAGCTTATCATTTAAAGAAGTTTGAAAGTGACCATAAACAAGCTTAAAAACTTCGAGGAAAACTTGTAATAATTTTCATACAAAGGATGAAAGTAAAAAAACAGTGAAAAAAAAAGTTGTGTTCATTGATGTTCATGAGGTTTCGCGTACATTCGATTGATTGTCACTTATTATCAACAGCTCCAAACGATTTAAGTCAACCGTGACCATGTTCAACCTGATTTCGTACTTTATTGATAGCTACTTCTTCAAAATTTTCCTGATTCTCATAATCACTCGATCATATTTCTTTCCATTCTGTTTTTTTGTCTCAAAGGGCACGCCTGGAATACCGGGTGCGGTTGGAAGACAGGGAGAGACTGGACCGAGGGTAAGCAGTTCTACTTTCGCGCTTGCGCCTTTGCTACCGGAAGATACTACTTCTCTATAATTAAGAGGGACTAACATAACTGCCATCTCTGGCTATTAATATATGAAATTCATATATTTGATATTGTAGTCGCTGCAGGCTATCTCAGCACTCTACTTTATTGATGCCACCTTTACACACGTCTGAACGGCAATCAAGCCCCGTCAAAGTACGGTTCTTGTAAAGAAAATGTAAAATAAATAATAAATAAAAAATGAGAAGTAAAAATAAGCACTGCACCGACGATAGAAACATGAAATAGCTGGAAAACAATACAAGCAACAAGCGACTGTAATACAAACTTACCTAATCGGTGACTTTAGCTATGACAAACTGACAAAGTTTCAAATGCAGCGAACAGCAAAACACAACTAAAGACGGTCCAACGTACAACAAGCAGAAAGTCAGAATGAATAACTTACGCAAAGACCGGCTAAAAACGAAAAGATGTGACAAAAAAAGACGATTTACATACATAATTAGGTGTTAGCGAACGTGGGTATGAGAAGCGTTACGTAATAAAAAAGAAACAAACTGAAGTTAAAAGAAAGAGCTGCAATTATACAAAAACTACAAAAAGTTACGCAAGTCGCAGTAACAGTTATTAGTATAGGGGGATTCATGCTTACGTCATTGTTTACATTTTTGCTCATTTGCTTACGACTTTGCTTACAGAAGGAAAGATGTTAGATGTGATTTGACTCCAGGCAGCTAAAGAGCTAGTGAAATTTAATACATTCCCCTATATACCACACAAGTGAATAGTGCTTTTCGCGCGCTCTGATTGGTTAACTCGGAGGTGATTAGCAAGTACTATTCACCTCCGAGCAGCTGGCGCGCGAGATGTTACAATTTACGACCGCTTGTCGGTATATTGTCACACATAAAGAAACGTTTTTGTCCGCTGATTATTCAGCTTGTGTGGTATATGGTAAAACAATTATTCACCTCAGTGTCGGTGAAAGTGGTGGATATTTACCTCCACTTCGGTGTAAATATTCACCACATTGATACAATCTCCAAATATGGTCACAGCTCTTTCAATATTCGTCATGCGTACTCAACAGATATCCTGCGATATACGTAATTTCGTGTGTCGGAGAGAAATGGCGGCTTTTCCAGCTTTTCTGCAACAAAATCAGTAAATTGCACATTGTGATCATCGTGTTGAATAATAAAACAATTATCCGACTCAATCTTGCGGGATATCGCTTGATTTTAAATTGTTAAATAGAAATCTGTCTGGATTAATTGCAAAAACCTACCCGTGTCAAAAATTGGAGCCATTTGACCGAAATGGGTCCAAAACTCGAGTTGTTTAGGTCCGACGAGCCCGAAAATCGCACCACAGCAGGAAACGAAAAGGAGAAACAGAGTGAGCGAGGAAATGTCTTTGTAATAGCTACTTTGGAGATGGTTTTGCATGACAAAATACTGCACCAGTAACGGCCACCTTAGCACAGGTAGGATTTTACAAATCCAGTCAGATACATTTTCATATATAATTAAAATATAATTTCATATATTTTGATAACAAATGCCATATCGTTGTTTTGGTAGGTGATTCTAACTTTAATAACTTGCATGAAAATCGATTCACTTAGTTGCACCTTAGACAAACTCGGTTGCTATCAAGTATCACGGAAAGTGGAAAATGTTATGTAAATACAGTTTCTTTTCTCTCCTTTTTCTTTTCCATACCTTTTCCTTCAGACAAGAGAAACGTTAAACTTAACTTTTGTAGCCTATTGTGTTAAATATTCAAAGTGTGTTTGATCATCAATATTATGAACACTGCTAAAGCAGTAGTGAAAATGAAGCCTGAAAAAAAAAATTCACGCTTTATTTTCACTACTGCTTCAGTAGTGTTCATAACTGCGATGATCAAACACACATTCATTCTTTAATCGGCATTTCAGATATATGATTTTCGTATATTCCCTCTCATAATAATAATAATAATAATAATAATAATAATAATAATAATAATAATAATAATAATAATAAAACATTTATTATGTGCAAATTCCATAAAATGTTCAAATGTGCATGACAAGATTAAAAACGGAATAAAAAGGCTAAAAAGCTAAAATTACAACTAGGAGTAAACTTACAATGATTTAAAAAGCTAAAATTACAAAGCTAAAATTAAAAGTAAACTCACAATAACAAAAACAACTATGATAACAATGCACGGCGGAAAAGGTGCGTTTTTAGCTTGGCTTTAAAAATACTAACTGTGCTGGCGCTTCTTATGTCAAATGGTAACGCATTCCACAGTTTCGGTGCAACACAGGTAAAAAAACGATCACCTAGTGTAGCTTTAATTTCTCATATGTGTTAAATATTGTATCATATATCTACTTATTTAGGAATCATATTCAACAATTTCCTTAATTTACCACAGGGCAGATCCGGAGCGGTAGGATATCCTGGTGCAACAGGGAGAAATGGAATTAAGGTATTGTTCACCTGTTAGGAAATTGTCTGTGAATAATCGACCCCCAACACGCTAAAATATCTATACCAATAGACCTTTTTAGCTTGCAGATTTTGTTTTCCCAATGTAGACCACGTGATGTTACCCCAGAGAACTGTTTCTTTGAAATTTCTCCTTATTCACGTGCATATGTACGCATAATTTATGAAAAGACAAAAAGCAAATCAACATTGGGAAAACAAAATCTACAAGCTAAAAAGGTCTATTTAGGGCGTACGATCAGTTACGGGAAGGGGGAGGGTATTCAATTATGAGATATAATATATGTCAAGTGTGCCTTTGTTGCGGTGTTCAGTGGATGTCTTTTGACGCCCTCAGAGGCCGGCGACTTGATTTTGTTGTTGATTTTGTTGACAGGCGCCACAATAATATATATTCATCTTCCTTAATTAAGAGGATACCCGTCGATTCATAATACTTGCTTTATACCCGTTCCTAGGGTGATGATGGGAAGCCAGGAATACCAGGAAATCCTGGACCAAAAGGAGACCCGGTAAGTTGTCTGGGACTCGTGCTGAACTGCTTGACATCGGCACCATTCAAGTGACTAATGAAACTAAATTGTGTTTTTACATTTTGCGTTTTCTGTTCGTTCGTTTGTTTGTTTGGTTAGGGAACTCCTGGAGTTCAGGGCCAACCAGGACGACCTGGACAACAGGTACGATCAGTTACCCCTCTAGAGCGCGATGTAAACTGCCATATTCTCCACACTGCTCGCAAAAGGTTTCTTATTGCACCAATTTGGAAAATGTGTTTAAAGATCAAAGCGTTTCCTCTTTGGTGGTCATTTCCTTTTTCCCATACACCTTATTCCAAAATGGCGGCCAATTTATTATTCTTTTGTTTGTTTGTTTAATTAGCCCTCTTTGCCTCGTTTTTACTTCAAAATTCTTTTGTATTTTGTACATGTTGACGAGGCAAAGAGGGCTAATTACCCGGGCTGTGCGCGTCTCGCGCGGCGCCCGGGTCTAGAACTACCGACGGTTCTTCTTTTTCGTCGTCGAGTATCATCCACAAATGGCACTTCCGGCGTTTCTGCGCAAGCGCTAACTATTTTTAACAGAGTCATGCCTGTTGTCACGTATCGGAAAATGTCGATTCATCTTGTGTCTTTTGAAGTCTGAACAAACAATATGTTAAGAGAAGTGTCTATGCGAATGATTGCAAGTTCAACGGCGAGAAGAAAGCTTTTAACATGAGTAAACTTAACGGCAGATGGACTGCTTCAGGAGATTGCGAGTAGTCTCTAATTTTGGCGACGGATTTTGGGGGCACGTGCGCGCGCGAAGTTGCGAGGAGACGCGACGCGAGGGGAGCGCCAAAAATTAGAGACTACAGACAAAGGGAGTTTGACCTTTCACGGCCGAGTGATTCGGAAGTGTAAATCTCATATCAACAGCAAGAATGATGCCTGTTGTCACGTATCGGAAAACGTCGATTCACCTTGTGTCTTTGAAGTCTGAACAACTAATATGTTAAGAGAAGTGTCTATACGAATGTTTGCAAGTTCAACAGCGAGAAGAAAGCTTTTAACATGATCAAAATTTAACTCCAGATGGATTGCCGCCGTGTTCCCCGTATCGGGTGTCTGGAGAACTCAGACCTAGAAAACTCAGACCTCAGACCTAGAAAACTCAGACCACCCCCCCCCCCCCAAAAAAAAAAAAAATCTGGAAAACTCAGACCCCCTCAAAACTATACAAATTTTCAAAGTCAAATAAACGTGGACAGAATAAATTATCGCCGTTCAGTGCGCTGAAATGTTACACCGTCTATTTATCGCAGATAACAAACACTTCACGTTATTATAATCGGCTCCGGAGCACGAGACCTAGAATACTCAGACCCCCCCCCCCCCTTCCCCAAACTGGAAAACTCAGACCCCCTCATAACTATACAAATTTTCAAAGTGAAATAAACGTGGGCAAAATGAATTATCGCCGTTTATGAGGGGTTTGAGTTTTTACAGATTGGGGGGGGGGGGGGGGGTCTGAGTTTTCTAGGTCTTGTGCTTCGGAGCCGATTATAATAACATGAGACGACAAAGGAGAAGTGTTTGTAAACAGTTTCACTCTGCTAATTAATTTTCTACTCACATTTCACCGAGACGTACTCCATTAACGTTTATGCGAAAAAATCCTACATCGTTCGATAAGCGTTTGCTTTCTCAAACAATTATCCATCGTAGCGAAAACAAGTGTGCTTAGTTTTTTTTTGGAATCAATACACTATTTTTATCACCTTGCAAAACGATAAACCTCTGTGGCCTAAAGGTCACTGTTCTTGCCTGTGACACAGCTAACCCAGGTTTGATGTCTTTTAGTGGTATATATCACGGGCTTTATTTTTCTGTTTCTCTTTTTCTTGTTCTTTTAGAACTATTTTTTACAAGTGTTATAATTACTGTTCTCAATGGTTGAGCTGTATTTTAGAGGAATATATGTTGATAGGGGTCTAAAGAAATAGACTCCAACACAAGCTAAACACGGCAATGCGTCCGATGTAAGAAAGACAGACTTCCCTCTATTCTTTTGTTTAGCACTAAGTTAGGGATACAATACTGTTTTTTTGCAAGCCCGGGTTTAGGCTAATTGTAGCCTCTTGTTAACATGTAAACAAAAGAATAATAAATTGTCCGCCATTTTGGAATAAGGTGCATGACCTCAATATTTTATGTGCAAGTGATACTGTAAAAGGAAACTAGATACTGGTTGGTAAATGGCGGCGAAATGTAGGTAACTGGACCAGTTACTGCGCGGAGTAAGACATAAAACAAAAGAAACTCAAGTTACAATCCTCGATTGCGCGGAAAAAATTTTTGATCTGATATTTATCGTATTTTATGGCCCAGGGAATGCTGGGACCACGCGGAAAACCAGGGCGTAACGGAGAACATGGAAAACCGGTGAGTAGTTCTTCCACGTCCATTTGCTTTATTTGTATGATGGAACGCTTTTCTACCATTTTGCCCTTTGGTATGTTTTTTTTTACTTTTTTTTTATCAAATTTGGACTGTATTCGTATTCATATAGCTGTTAGTTTGGAGAGTAATCCAATATCTCTAGTGCAGAGCAGCACTTTTAATGTCAGCATCCCTTGTTGCGGAAATTAAAGAAAGCAATTTGGATGAACTGCAATGCCATTTCATTTTCATCACAAAAGCTAGCATAGGAGTGTTTCCCCTATACACTCCCCTCTCAGGTCCGGGAACGGCAAAAACAAACAAACAATCAAACAACAACAACAACAACAACAGCAACAACAAAAAAGATTTGCATGCTACATGTTTATTAAATATAATCGAATTATTGAATTCAGGGAACCGCGGGGGAAGATGGCCGTCCTGGAAGACCTGGAAGTGAAGTAAGTCATGTATTCATCTCAAAAGTATGTGCCGCTGCGGTTAATCCCTGGATACTATCGACGTTCTTTATAGAACGGAACTGAGGTTGTTTAAAAAGATTATCTAAGCACAACCTAATTTTACTCCTGAAAGGGTTAGCCTAAGTGAACTTTTTACTGGGGTTATGAAGCTGTGTTAGAGGCATTTTCTAATTGGAAAGCACGTGTCTTACTCTAAGCGGTATTCCTCATGTATAAAGGATCCTTTTTGCCAATAGAGCTTTCATGTCCCTTCCATTATGATGCTGGACTCGTAACCAGGGTAGCGCAACTTATCTATCCTTTCCAAAGTACTGCCGCTAACCTTTGGTGGAGAAGTCTTCTCATAGGGAAGTCGGCAAAGTTCGACCGCGAGTTTCGAGTAAAGCGCTGTGTAGATAAAAATTGACCCTTTCCAGGCCCCGTTCGCCCGTTCCCTCCCCCCCTCCCCCACTTGCTAACTAGGAAATTGGAATAACAAAAATCGAACAAATTAATATCGCCGTTTATCACTGTGATACAAAGAAACAAACCATTCGATACCAGCAAATGAGACCCCTTAACACTAAGCGAATGGTTGTTAAACGTCTCCTTTTTGATGAAATTGTAGGGTCGGCGGGGCATGATGGGAAATATAGGCTTCAACGGTCCAAGAGGATCCAGGGTAAGTTCATATGTTCGTGTTGGCTCATGCTTGCTTTATTTGAATACGATTCCGTTCCCTAAACTGTGATTTAAGTCTAAAGCGTAAGAATTAAAGTAATTAAACTGTCTTAGATTACATTAATATCCTGTCAAAATATCCAGAAAGCATAATAAGTAATTGCCTAAAAAGGTATTTAGGCAATATTTTCCATCTGTTAGGGTGCGGATGGTCGCCCAGGAGGTCAGGGACGCCGCGGACCACGAGGAGCAAAGGTTATATGACAACTGTGATGTTCAGTTTCTTTTTTCAGTACATGTTTAGTTACTTTTGCTACTGCTTAAGCAGCGCACACAAATGTGCATCTACAGCTATTCGACCGCAGCTCTAAAAATATGACTTTCTTTTAACCTCAATTGCTTACTGTTTTTATGAAGCCTTTTTTTATATGACTGGAGTTTTTTAGAGTCAGTGGATACACTGGAAATATTTCCTTGTCATCTTGTCTTTAGGGTGATCGTGGAGCCAAAGGCCCTCAAGGAAAACCTGGGAGACCTGGAAGGACAGTAAGTAAAAGGAGCAAATTACAACAACAGCAACAACAACAACAACAACAACAACGACAACAACAACAACAACAACAAGCTTTTTTTGTATAACCACAAATCATCAAAGAATGGCAACAGCAAAAGATCCTTAATGAGCGAAAAAGTGCAACAGAAAGAGGGACATTGAATCAAACCAAAAACTTCAGACTATTTTAATGAAAATTCCTTTGGGAGGCCAGATCGAGGGAAAATGAACCCTAGCAATCGCATGTTAATATAATAATTAGTGGACTTCGTTATGTGTATGATTTTCTTAATGGCCTTCACTCGGTCTTCTTTTCAATATTTTATTTTCATATACTGTACAGCTGTAGCATTTGTATTTTAGCTGATCATGTACAGATAAATGTACAAATTTCATGAAATTGTGATATTCTGGAAAATAGTTAGTAAACGACCTGTCAAAGTCTCAGGGATACCCCGTACTTGAGTTACTCACACGCTAAAACCCAATTTTCTTAATTTTAATGTTACTGAAATTTCCAAAATAAGAAAAAATCCAGAACTTCTCTTGTTTTAAGATGTTTTTTTCTTTATTTCCAATAAAATAACCTTGTGTTCTTTAATATATAAAGACCTTTGATTCAGAAAAGTATTTCTGAATCTTCAGAATGCGTCCGCTCCCACAGAGACTTCTCGTTATACAATGCAAGCAATGTTTTGCAAGAGTTGTTGACTGTTGACAACATATCAGCCAACATTGATTTTAGACGAACTGCCGCGGCAAAGGAGAATTCAGCCAACAAGCCGACGTGGAAAACATTTTGTTGTTTACAGAGCTTACCCTACAAAACCTGTGCATGTCTTTTCACCTCGCGCTGTAAAAAAAATTATCACAGCCGGCCGTTTTACGCGCTTCGATTAGTTTCTTGCTTGTAAAAATATTTTCTCGTCAAACTTGCAACATGTTTTTTGGCATAAATCAGATTAACACATCGATGTCTCAAGAGAACATCAATATCAGATTTCTAACACGCGCTCGTCACATAATTTGAAGGGGTTTTTCACAGTCAGGACGGTCTTACTTCCGGTGCATTTTCGGACTTGAAGCAAGAAGAAATGATTACCAGCTGTTCAGAACCTGTGCCAGTCTGTGCGGCTTCTCAGTAGGTGGTTCCTTGCTAAATGGCAAGCACTCAAAGCTAACTTATAATAACACGGGATGCTATTGCATAATAAGCTTAAACCACATCAAAAAACTGATTCAACCACTCAAAGTTACAGAGTTTATTACAAAGCGGCCCAGAAACATCTGCAGTTTAGTATGGCTATGTTAAAACCTTTCGTCTCGCTGTTGAACTTGAAAACATTCGTATACACACTTCTGTTAACATATTAGTTGTTCAAACCTCAAAAACACGAGGTGAAACGACGTTTTAGTGTGCGTGATATTTTCCGTGACGGCATTCTTGTTATTGTGCAATGTCGTTCCCAGAGTTCTATTTTAAGCTGGCGCTTGCGCAGAAACGCCGGAAGTGAGCTTTGTGGATGAAACACGGCAAAGAAGAACGAAGCCCAGATCTAGACTCGGCCTTCGCCTGGAAGTCGGCCGAGTAATAACCAAGACAATCCAACGAAAATCGATGAAACCGTAAAGATTGAAAATCGTGGGGAGTGGAAGATTGTGCGCTAAAGGAGTATAAGATTTCATCAATTAAGTTTCCTCCGTAAAGAGATTTAAAACATTACGTCTTGAGGTTTGCATTTGGCTGTGATCAAAGGTTGGCGCTCTAAACGTTAACGTAATATCTGTGGCAAATTACTATCTTATCAAGTCTTTAATAAAACTATCGCTTTTCCAGCGTAATAAGATGGGGCCAATAAAAAAAGAAGAGGACCTTTCGGAAGACAAGTTCCACTAATATTTCGTTAGTTCGTGTAAACCAGTGAATGTTTACTGTAAACACATTGCGGCAGATTTTGCTGCAGTCATTGGTGAGACGAACCGTAGGTTGATGCTCGCGCGGGAATTAATTTTTATTTCAAGGCCGTTTGTAATGTCTACATTTGTTTCTCTTTGTAGGGTCGCCGAGGGCGCAGTGGAGAAACTGGATTTCAGGGCAGTGCAGGATTACAGGTTCGGATCAAATGAGGTCATTCTATGAGCTCCCAATTAACGTCACGACAGAGACGTCTTCATCCCTAAGTTGACCTGTTGACTCAACTGCAGTGTCATGCTTAGTTATTGCGAATTTACCAACTTGAGACCTTTACTTCCTCTCTTTTCTTAGGGAGCTCCTGGGCCTCAAGGTCCACCCGGCTATCCTGGCCGTGCAGGCAGAAGGGTATGTGTCTTGGCTGTCAGGTTTGGCGATGCAAGATTGTTATTATATTCAAGGAATTTCTTCGGTCTTTCTTCTTGGTTTACTGTTCCGCAAAGGGCCAATGATATTACTGCTTTACAGCAAAGTCAAAGTTTCATTATGATTTGCAAGAGCCCAAACTCCTCCTCAGGGCACTTTTCCCTTCAAATGTGGGTGGTGTGGAAAAAACCCTGGTATCGGCCGGTCACATGACCTCTAAACATCCAAATCACACGGGTGTACTAAATTACGAAGACGGCGAAAGAACATATTTTGGTAGCGACATATTTACTGGACATACCAGTATCAGCTAACTACTGGCATCTCGTTTCTCTCACAGGGCATGCGAGGTGCCTACGGCAAAAATGGGAAACCTGGCGACGCGGTATGCTGGCCTCTTAGTGTTGTGTGACTGCGTGACATCTCTTATGATTGTGTTTAAAAATTGTGACTGTTTAGATAGTTTTTGCCTACGTAACATGTGACTAATTTTGAAGCCTCACAAGAGAAATATTCACTTACTAACCACATATCAGAACCAGCGGTATCAGGAGCGAATGAGGTAGAATACTTGTTAATTGCCATATATGTTGACGTGTCACGAAATATCACGTATTTCACAAGAAGTAGTCGATTAGTTGGAAAAGGCTTCTTTTTAATACTCAGCCGACAAAAATTCAGAATTTGAAACGGGAATCCATATGTTTATGTTAAGTATGACTTTATTTTCATCTGGTTGCCTTTCTAAAAGATCTTAACTGTGTGGGTTTGTTGATCGCCTACAGTCGAACCCCTATTAAGCGGCTACCTATTAAACGACCACCCCCGATTAGGCCACCAGTAATTTAAGTCCCGTTGAGGGTTCTTCTATTGTATTTGACCTCTATTAAGCGTGCAGCCCCCATTAAGCGGCCACTATCCATTTCACCAAGGGTCGCCGCTTAATAGGGGTTGAATTGTATGTGATATTCTTGTACAGGGAGCTCGTGGACCACCCGGTGAGGTTGGACCGCCTGGATCGCCGGTAACTACTGTAGCTTTAAACGTAACCGTGTAATGTTTACGCCTGGTCATCTGCGCAGGCTTTTATGAACCCTACACTTTGTCAGCGGTTTTATTATTAGTTCGGGTATCGTCATGGTATTGACTTCCAAAAATCGATAACTGCTCCTACTTTGCCTTAAGCATTAATCACAGTTGCCGAGTCGCGATCTTTAGTTTTCTTGGGACTGCGCGCTTAGCAGTAAACGTTTCTTTGCTAACCAAGATAACTCCCATACGTAACAGCAAAGAAGACAGTCATTTAAATAAAGGAACTAATAAAAGTTATCAATTGGTGCTTCTTTATATTGATTACCAATTTTAAACGTAAAACATGCTGTACACAGAAGACACCAGTGAGACTAGTGAGTGATATTTAAGTTGCTTGACTGATAGAACTTATCTTCAGATAACTTTCAATAGCGACATTAACACGATTTGACCAATTGTGCCTACACTACCCAGAAAAAACACCCACACAAAAATAAATACAGGGACCTGTACGTCAGCAAAGACCTCAAAGCCAGTTTATTGCAAAAACCACCGCACTTAATTACAAAACACCCTATGACGAAAAGCAAACCTCGAAAGGATACGAAAACCTAACACCACTTTGTGAAAAAAAGGGAACGTACACCCCCCCCCCCCACCCCCACCCGCTGAAATCAGTTGCGGTGCCGACATATATCGGGGGCAGAGGTACGAAAAAACTAGCTGCCAAATGCCTACAAGCAAATATAACAATGTTGGCAAATAAAATAAAAGCGAGGAGCTCGAATGAATGCTGACGAAGGCTAATTCAAACTTGCAACGAACAACCAAACATATCTAAAAAAACTACCCACAATTCCTGCTAGCTTTCCCAGTCTTCTGGTCCGTGCCGGCGAAATAGCTGTTTCTGTCTGTTTCGTAATACTACACTGTCAGAAATACCATAATCTGGGTCCTGACAGCGCACCGGGGACGATAAGTACTGTCTTCAAGCTAACCAAAGTTTCCCTTATAAAATGCAGTTGAAAACGCGGCTTTGAAAATCACAGCCGGGACAACAGTGCAGGTTGAACGGTTGTCATTTCGGGACCATCCGGGAGCGTGCTTCGATAATCGTATAAAGCAAATACTTCATAGCTGGAATAGAAGGTCAATTATCGGTGGCATTTCAGTTACTGAGAAGTGTTTCTTTGCCATTTGTCATTTCGTTCATTGATTTTTCAGTTACCACTCTTACTACTCGTTAAATAATTTATTTACTTTATTTTGTCTTGAAAGGGTCTTCCGGGAACAGATGGCCAGTATGGGATACATGGTACATCTGGAAATCCAGTAAGTATTGAATTGCTGTGGCACTGTCGCCTTGAGCTTCCTGGACAGGCGAGCTTTGGGTAGTAGTACTGTCCGGTTTATAAACATACCAGGTTGGATGGTTGTTTTCAGTGTGTAATACGTTTTGAGCTTGTCATGCATCTTTTGAATCTGTGTTGTTTCCAATAGGGTGCGAAGGGTAGTAGGGGACCAACAGGAAAGACCGGAAAGGCTGGTTATCGAGTGAGTATCTATCTTTCATTTGCCTAGATCATTCGCCAGTGAATATGGGATCCTGTCCAGATTTTTAAAGTAGTTTCAAGCCATTCTTGGATATTTTCAGTGATCGAACCAAGACACTGTAATTGTACAGTGATTTACTGTAGTGCAAAGTCTAAAAACAGCAAGGATAATTTTCCGCGGGAACTTTGGATCGACACTGGCTCCGGCATTACCTGTGTTTTACCCACTCATTTTGACGTGGGACTTCAACATTGCACTCAAGAAAATTAAAAATAGATAGGGTGTTCTAAATTTTGAGGATTGAAACATCTAACAGTATAACTTAAACGAATTGTTAAACTTAAAAAAATTGTGTAATCGCGTGTCACATGATATGCAAATTAGGTCACGTGACCTATTACGGCCACATCACAAGAAAAAAACTTCATTGAGAAATGAAGAAATTGCTACGAAATATCTGAGTAACGGCAAAACATCTGTGCCTGGGCTTTGTTCAATATTTTATTGACAGTGTAAGTAAGCGACATTTTGAACTAGTACCCAGTCCCCTTGTCAAACAAATTTCACATTTCTTGCTATTTTAGAAAATTAACTTGAAAGGACCAGCCACAGAAATGAAGTATCTGCAACTGTGAACAGTATAACACCAATCATAGCCTCAAGAAAGCAATTGAAAGTGGTGCCATTTTGTCAACTATAATTTTGAGCTAAAAATAGCCTCAATAGGTCACGTGACAATACATGACGTCAAACAACATTAATAAAAGTTATTGAACTTATGGTGAGGACGTTTGACCTAAAGTTGTTTTGTGTGATATTGAAAGCTTAAAAAGTTAGACCATCCCCCTGATATTTTGGAGAGACCCATGCCTTAATTGTCTTGAGCATCAGTGCCGTTTTATATTTCTTTTTCATTTTACTGTTCTTTTCTCAGCAAGTATCTGTTCCGGTTCATTAACTACATCTCATTCGTTGCCCTGGAAATAACGATTGATTATGGTTTTTTTCTTCTTGTTCAGGGATGGCAAGGGATGAGGGGACGGCCTGGACCAAAAGGACCGAAAGGTGAACGCGTGAGTATGACCCTTTATGACAGGTTTTGTCTTTTTTTTCTTTTTTCTTTTTTTCTTTTTAACAAACTTTATGTACACGCTCAACGTTACAATTGCATTATTTACTTATATCACTAACTTTGAAAAGTACACTACATTTACAATTACAAGAAATTTTCGAGCGTTTTGTTAAAAGCTGTTATTTTGTTATATGCGTTTGCTATTTCACGCTGTATGTTTATTTTTTCATTGAGAAATAGAAGAAAACTGTCGAAGCAGAGTTTCCTATCATGAAGACAGCTGTTATATTTGCTTAACATATAAAATCATACTGTCAGACAGTGTGATAGATGATTTAGCTTTTGTATTCCACCAGTTTTGAAAACAGTTCCAAAAACTTTTTGTCGAAGGGCAATGTAGGAACATGTTATCCAAAGAATGTCTGTCGGCAAAACACTGAGGGCAAACATGGTGCTCGCAAACTTTTTTCCCGACAAAGGCTAACTTTGGTTGGGAGGAGGTTTTGTCTTTTATGTCCCATTTTTGTTTTTAGCTATCTTCAGCTGCAAATCGTGTTTTATCTTTACTAGGGCTCGGTGGGTTTTCCCGGGCTACCGGGCAATAATGGAAAAGATGGAAAACCGGTTGGTACATTATTCTTTAAGTAAATACTAAAGCACCTTCGTAATTTTTACTGTCAGCGCAGTTTTAGTTAACATTTTACTAGACAGAATCATGCCCAACTGATATATGCAATCTGTGGTTATAATCATTCGGCTGAAGAACAAATTACGCTTAGCCCGACATTGATTTTCTTTCCATTTCATCTCAGTTTGTAAATTTCCAAATCACTGCAGAAGAGAAAGGTTACTGTTCTGGATTGCGTTACTATCTCTGGGAATAGTAATTATTTTATTGTTCAAGTTGCGTTTTGAATTTATGCTGATAGAGCTAAAAACTCCCCTAAAGCATTCTGTACACGTATTTAAACTAATATTGTTTGATTATTTCTTTCTTTAATTAAGGGAGAAGATGGAAGGCCAGGTACCCAAGGGTACCCAGGATATCAGGGTCCCAAGGTGCTGTTACTTTCTTTTAATAACGATGCTCTATTTTATGTTAACGGTCATCATGCGATGATTGCAAGGCGGAAAACAATAAATTCTGTCTACAATAATACGAGACATTCAAAGTAATCAGTTTATTTTGGATGGGTCATTCAGCCATCAGAAAAATGTAACCTAACGTTAAGTGAACAAAGGTAAGTGGATCATTACTTTGAAAATTGGACATGAAAAATGATATATACATGTATAGCTAAAGCTAAGTAATGTGCCACGCCAGATAGAAAAACCACTAAAAAAACACCCTTTAGTAGTCGCCAAAAAATATGTGGAAACATATGACAAGACAACTTGACAAGACAAGACAAGACAACTTTATTATATGTTTCCAAAGAGTACATTGAAAAAAGACGTGACACCGCAGGCAGCGAAAGCTAATCGAGGCGGGCCAAGAGAAAGAAAACTAAACGAAATATGATAGCCTCAGTTCAAGAGAAAAGAAAACGTAGTACAAAAGAAGCTGAAGAAAAACTACGTAAGAGAAACACATATTTTACTAATTCATTAGAAGATACACTGTAAGAAACTTAGGGCAAAATCGAAGTAGTTAAAACAAAACAGGATCGGATAATAAGGATGTACAGCTACGAAGAGTATAGATTAACTTTTGAAATGATACGATATGATATGTATTCCATATTGAAATTCAAACAGGAGGACTGACTGAGGTAGAATGACAAGAATCGAATCTTCCCCCAAGACACAATAGCCCCTAAGCATCCAATGAGAACATGCGAACCTTGACATCGTGACGTCAGAATATTAATTTCTGACTAATTCGCTCCCATGCCACTCAACTGGCAGAAATTACATATCCTATACAGATCCATACTGAAGCTTAATTAAGACCATGTTTGATGGAGGGAATTTATACCTTATAGATTTCTGTAAGGGTAGCAGAGCTGATAGTCTCCCTCGCAGCCGTTTTTAGTATCGAGCGTTGCGTGACGATGCTAAAAACGGCTGCGAGGGAGACTACAGAGCTGACAGAACTATTGTTTTTCTCTGTGGACACAACTGTCATATCATATGAAAATATTCCCGTCTTGTGTTTTTTAATTCTTTATTTTGTTGCCCGAAATAATTTACCTTTGCTATCCACAGGGAAAAGATGGCAATCCTGGAACTCCTGGAACGCCTGGAAAAGAGGGGGAGATGGGTTTGCAGGGAGGTAGAGGATCAGTTGGAATTCCTGGGATACCCGGAGCCAGGGTAACAACTTGCTAACGTTTAGCTTACTTTGGACGCCAAAGTTGTTTTCTAAAGATTTAGTCGTTCAATCAGGAGACCTCATTAACTTTGTTTGACCGACTAAGTCTTTAAACTTCTTTTCTTGAATACATGCATCGCATAAAAAAAAGAGAATGATCCTCTCACGAATTCTTTTATGCTCTGATATGAGCTCAAAGATAATCTAGATATGGAAAAATCAAAGTCGACTATTTTGTAGGCAAATTTGCACCATTAGTTTCTGCAAACTCTACTGCCAAGCTGTTCCGGTAAACATACAGTTTTTTTAAAAGCGATGCTTGAGAAAAGCTTTAGGCCTAGGAGGAATCAACAAGCAGTCTTTTACGACGAATGTTTACGCTTTTTTTGCTGTGGTTCGTAGGATGTTGGTTTGCTTTTCAAATAACCAATGGATTCGATCCAGTCTAGATCAAAGGAAAATGAGCGTCGTTACACATAAATGTTGCCCTGGAGGAATGTCTGTGGATTCAGATAATATATTGTTCTGTTTTACAGGGTCCAACAGGATCACGTGGTCCTGATGGAGGCAAGGGATTTCCCGGACCAAAGGTACATGTATCTATTAGACTTACCGATTGTAACATTACATAAAATTTTACGTAAAAGTTAATCTGCATGGTACACAAGGACTGCCACTGATAAGAAGCGAGGATGACGTGGGTGATTGTATTTTAGCCCTGAAGCGTCCCATCAGCCAATCCGGTGCCTTAGTGAACCTGCCAAAAAAAGGCAGCTGCCGTAACTCTTGAAATCAATGACGACATTGGTGCCAAATTCATTTTAAGAAGCAGCCCAGAAAAAACCCTTAAAGAAGTTTCATTTCCTGTTTTGGTTAAACCATCCCTAGCCTTGAAATCGAACTGCGCAGTTTGAAAGCTCGGCGAGTTTCCCTGAGTACGAGAACATCTGTTGCATAAAATTCGACAAACATTTAATAAAACAAAGCTTTGTCATAACTCGAAAAAGCACATGCATCATCCACGCCGAATGAGTACGGTCTTTGGAAATGATTGTGTTGAAGCAACAGTTAATATCATCAAAACAGGCCCTCGTAGGACTACACGCACTCATTGGATATGACTCCCCCCTCCCCCCCGCTCAAAATGTCAAGAAAACGGAAAGCGGTCTTCTGTTA
>JAEMWC010000012.1:2055000-2122500 GCA_016490735.1 Pachyseris speciosa | reverse complement strand
GTGGCTCTGAATCCTCTTCTATAAATTATGCTAATCGGAAAAAATGGAGGTCAGCGAGCTCAATTTTTGTGTTATTACCGCCTAAAGCTAAAATTAGAGGTTTTCTTATCGAGCAGGTTTTAATGTTACTATGGTAGAGAAATCTTCATGCCTTATTCACAAATGATTGGGTATTTGTTTGATACCAATATAAAGGTAACAACTTATAAAGATTGGCGGCAATGGTCCACCATAGTAAAGGTGCTGGAGCTCGAGAATGCTGAATCCGGCGTTACGGGTCTAACTTGCGACCTTTTTTGCTAGTCATTACGGTTGCTCATATTATCCCGGTGGTTAATTCGACGAAATTACAAAAAATAAAAAATAAAAATAAAAAACAACAACAACAACAACAACTGAAATGAGCTCAAACATGATCAAAATGAAAATAAACGCTTTCTCTGCTTATGTCACTTCTCATATTACAGTTCCGTTTCACGGCTTTTATGTGCTGCAGGAAGCTTGGCGCGCGAGATCAGCACGTGTTAATATGCAATCAACATTATCAATTTTTTACATTCTCTAGGGTTTCCCGGGACCACCAGGCGTTCCTGGTGAACCTGGACACCGAGGACTGAATGTAAGTATTAGTAAACTGCTTATGTAAACTAATGCATTAACTTTAGTTCTTAATTTAAAATAAAACGTTGGCCATAACAATGTTGGCTGAGACTAATTTTCGTTAACACATTTGCAAAACTAAATAATAATAATAATAATAATAATAATAACAATAATAAAACTATCTGCACTATGGCGCTTTACAATACTACATTAAAAGATAACTAAAACAAAAATTACATGAATATACAAAATATTTACAAAAAGGCTTTTTTGAAAAGGTAAGTTTTCAGACTATTCTTAAAAGAAGCTAATGAAATGCCAGGCTGTCTCATATGCAATCATATTTTAGCATATTCTAATATTAATTCATATTAATTCATATTCTAATTTTAGCATATTCTCACTAAAATAGTGGTGATCGAGGAGCACGAGTCTCCTTTAGCATCTTGACTTGCATGGTTCAGTGCACAGACTAACTGAAAATAGAGTAGGGATTAATTGTATAGCGTAATTTTTGTTTCACTTTGAAAAAGTCCACAAGATTAAAAGATCAGAACAATTCCCCACCAGAAAAATACTGCAATATGCAACGGGGAGGGTTTATGCATACTTTAAACATAGTGACATCGAAGCTTAATAATGGTTGATTTCTACAGTCGAACCTCGATTATCCGGACTTGCTGGGGCAGGAGTAAACAGTCCGGATAATCGAGAGTCTGGATAATCGAAATATGAATATTAATGAGACAAAATAACACTACGTTAATTAGGAAATCGGAATTTAATACAATGGCGTTCTATATCATACAAATGAACTGCATGCATATTAACTTAAAAATTGGTCTAAAACGTTCTCTCTGAATGGAAAGCAAACAAGTTTCAAACGCACTTTTCAAAGCCTAAATTAAAAATAAATCAATGATAGTTTCAGGGATCTTTATCATGCCTTGTATGATGCATGCTAGATCGAACGCGTAGCGTGTTCGTTGAACCAATCAAAAGCCGCGCAGATTATTTGTGTCAAATTGCTATGTGACAGTGCGTTTGTTGTTGTGGTTCTTCAATTTCAAACGAAAATCAGGCTGATATAATATTACTGTTTTAATTCTTGGTTATCAAATAGGGTTGGAATGGATTTAATGGACTAGTAGGAACGCGTGGAGTTGATGGTGAAATGGTAATACATTTGTTTCTTACTTGAATTCCGTGTTTAAGTACTGTTATTACTTTTTAAAACGGCTAGAGCCGTGATGTTCATTACAAAGTTGTGTAATGATCCTATTCGCAACAATTTATAACGCCTGTTGGTATAACTGAACTAGCGTTCTATCACGAATGCCGCTCTCTTATTGGGTATGCTATTCGCTCTCCTATGCTATTGCAGATAGTGAGTATAGCAGTTGTCAATAAAATGGTGGTCGCTTCCTTGCGTTTTCGAAGTGGCTGCGAGGAGGATATAGATGATTTGCTTGTTTAGTTAGACTAGTAGATTTATACTGGGTTTTTCGCTCTCGATTTCTATGCGATTTATATCCAATTGTTAATTATAAAGTACTGTTCCGCCAATAATCTATCTATAATCATCAGCTTGAAGTGGACCAATGAAACAGCATTGAATTTAGTTCACGGTAGATGCCACATCAACCGTGAAAATTTTTGAACTCTTAGGTGCAAATTAAGATCAACGACCTTTCAAGTTTCTTAAGCATTGTCTGGTTAACGCGAATACTAACTGCGTGACCGTTAACCAGTTTCACTTAGCTGGCTGAGGTTTCAATTATATTTCAGGAGGGATGACTTGGGAGCCTTTTTTTATATATGGGTTATTGGCCAAGCTTGTTCGGTCAAGATGGCGGGATATTGGCCAAGTTTTTTTTTTGCGTGTTTATGGACCGAGACGAAGTCGAGGTCCATAAACACGCAAAAAAAGAACGAGGCCAATATCCCGCCATCTTGACCGAACAAGCTTGGTCAATAAAGGATTTATTATATGACTCAAGGACGCTATCAAGAGACAGTAAAACGCGAGACGAACGGGCTATCCCGAGAGGTCAAGATGGCTCCATCTTGACCTCGCGGGTAGCCAATCACAGCAGGAGAATTGATTCATCTTGACCGCTGCAAGAGCCAGTCATATAATAAAGGTTCGTAATGAGAAGGTGTTTCTAAACGATTCAGCTTTCTTTTTTGCAAAGGGCGACCAAGGTCCCGATGGCAAACTTGGCAGCGATGGAGAACCGGGATTTACAGTAAGTTTTGTGAAATGAAATGAAGAAATGATCCTCGCAGTTGTGAACGAATTGCGTAAGGAAGCCTGAAAAAAATAAAAAAATAAATAAATAAAAAAATTAAAAATCAGGAGCTCAACGGGGTTTGAACCCGTGACCTCGCGGTACCAATGCGATGCTCTAACCAACTGAGCTATGAAGCCACTGTCGTTGGGGCAGGTCAATTATGGGCTCATATGTTCCCGTGAAAGAATTGAGTGTGAATGATATATGAAATAAATCATATATGAATTGCGGAAATTAAATGAAATGAAGAAACTGCGAGGATCATTTCTTCATTTCATTTCATTTCTGAACTTCATATATGATTTATTTCATATATTATTCACAGTAAGTTTTGTGCAGCTTTTTTCTCAGTCGTTAGAGCAGGCGCAGATCCAGGAATATTTGATTGGGGGGGGGGGGGGTCCAAACTTACTTCAAATTACTTCTCCTCGTAACGCTGTCACTCTCCCCAACAATCCCCCCCCCCCTTCCCAGCCGCCGTTAATGTTAGAAAAGGGAGTTTTAGAAACGAGGACGGGAACGTCAACGAGAACGTCACAAAACAATAGGTTTAATGAGCAAAAACAGTCGCTCTGCACGTGCGTTTTACATTTTTCTTTGCCGTCCTCTGCAAAACAGCAACGGGAATTGACCAAATTTTAGGTTTTGGCGAGAACGCGAGCACATGATGGCAAATTTTTCTCTTTTTTATAATCAAGTTTACTTTAACGCCGTTCATAGAAATTTAGTTCCTGGATAGTTCGCCGACATTTTACAAGTTGAACAAATTGGAATAATCGCACAAGTGCTACAATAACGAAAAGATATATTCTTAAATGACATTTTCGTTGCCGTCGCCGTCCTTGTTTCTTAATCAATTTAAGGAGACGATCACGTGTTTAACGCTGGTTGGACAAAACTACTTTGCGAGCAGTGGTGAGTGACCATCAGAGGGTACCACCAAAAATAACATTTCACTGTGTAAATATGCCTGGAATTTAGGTTAGCGGCAAAATACAATGGGCAATAGGCGATCCTGTCGGTGCGAGAATTTCAGCGTCAAACAAGTCATAATAGAAAAAAATTCGGCCCCCCCCCCCTCCCCCTCCTGGATCCGCCACTGCGTTAGAGGCTTGTATAAAGTTTCCGGTTGGTATTAAAAAAGGTGTTTCCTAAAGAAAAGCTATTTTGTCGTGATAAGCCGACCGGTTAGCTCAGTTGGTAGAGTACCGGACTACCTTGCGGGAGGTCGCGGGTTCAAACCCGGCCGGACCAACCCCCAGGGTCTTTAAACGCTGCCTTTGTAATTACATCTACAAACGGTAAGACTTTCTAGTCTTCTTGGATAAGGACGATAAACCGTAGGCCCCGTTTCACAACTCTTCATAATTGAAACTGTGGGACGTTAAAGAGCCCACGCACTTTTCGAAAGAGTAGGGGACGTAGTCCCTGGTGTGGTGGTGGTGTCTGGTGTGGTGCCTGATTACAGACTTCTGATACTTGCTATTGAATGCATCTGTCTTTACATTGAGATCATTTCGTATGGCTTCTTGGTTTTTCACTCAATAAAAAAAATTACATTTGATCCTCTTGTATCAGTTTTACTAATTTATATATTCATTTTTTAATGATGTATATATAGTATTCTTTGGAAGTGAATGAAGAGCGAATATTAAAAGTCATTGTTTTGGCAACAAATTAACCCCCAAGTTAGAACCGTGACATTTCAGTGTGGTTGTAAGTAAACTTTTTTGAAAAAGATGGCATTAGCACTGGTTCTTTTCCATTCCGAAACAATTCCACTGCTGATCACAAATACACAGTTTTCTCCTTAGGTCAATGCCACTACCGTGCTAAAATAAAGACTGTCTGTCTGTCTGCTTGATGACTTTTTGACACCTGTTTTTTCAACCAGCTGCCCCTTCGGTTTAAGCGAGAAGTTCTGCTCGCTTTGTCCCAGGCGCGTTCACAGCCAGTCATCATGCTTGAAATCTGATATTGGTACTCCATGTTTTTAAGAATTGTAAGCTTTGTCTTTCCTCAAAGTTTTGTGTCGCTTGATTTTCATCTTGGCAGGGCTATCCTGGTGAACAGGGAGCACCTGGGAAAAATGGCCGTCCAGGAAACACCGTGAGTACTCGGAAAATAGCTAATTAAGCCTGCATAGAAATGTCTCTTAAGTTCGGCTGCCTACTGTCTTTTCGCTTCTAGGGTAAGAACAAGACGCGTTTTCTTCGCTCCTTCTCCATTGCTCCTTCATGTCTTCTTGTGCATCTCATTTCATCTGTCGGAAGGGTCACTAACTATGATAACTTTGGACAAGCCACAACTTATCGTGGCGTTATTTATCACTTACAAAATTATAATGATAATAATGGTGAAAAGAACGACCACGACGACGATGATGATAACAATGACAATCGGCACATAAATTGTTAGAATAATAATTGATTATGATGATAAACCGTCTAATCTTTGGTGTCTAAGGTAACTTATAATTCTCCATTTAGTTTAATCAGCACAGTACATGTAGTTATCTCATCAGTTCATTTCACCTGCAAGTCATATACATGTAGTAAGTGCCTCCGTGTGATATTCTGCATAACGCGTTCAGCCAAAATGGACGAATCCACCACGATCTATATATAGCCCAGTTTCGAGTTGACCTCCTCGACCTAAAGTAAACAAGAGGCTAACAATTAGCCTAAACTCGGGCTTGCAAAAAACAGTATTGTATCCCTAACTTGGCGCTAAACAAAAGAATAGAGGGAAGTCTGTCTTTCTTACATCGGACGCATTGTGTTTAGCTTGTGTTGGAGTCTATTTCTTTAGACCCCTATCAACATATATTCCTCTGAAATACAGCTCAACCATTGAGAACAATAATTATAACACTTGTAAAAAATATTTCTAAAAGAACAAGAAAAAGAGAAACAGAAAAAATAAAGCCCGTGATATATACCACTAAAAGACATCGAACCCGGGTTAGTTGCGTCACAGGCAGAACAATGACCTTTAGGCCACAGAGGTTTATCGTTATGCAAGGTGATAAAAATAGTGTATTGATTCCAAAAAAAAACTAAGCACACTTGTTTTCGCTTCGATGGATAATTGTTTGAGAAAGGAAACGCTTATCGAACGATGTAGGATTTTTTCGCATAAACGTTAATAGAGTCTTGGTGAAATGTGAGTAAAAAATTAATTAGCAGAGTGAAACTGTTTACAAATACGTCAATCCAGGGTCATTTGAAACACAAGAAAGGAACGTTTCTGGACAGTTTCAAGTGACGCTGTACATTTGTAAAAACTAATCGCTTATCATTCAAAAATTAAAGTCCAGAAATTGAGATATTGTGGGAAAATAGTAAATAAACTACCTGTCAAAGTCTCAGGGGTGTGTGATATCCCGTACTTGAGTTATTCAACAAAATGTACATCTCAATGGAGCGGATACGGGGAACACGGCAGTCCATCTGGAGTTAAATTTTGGTCATGTTAAAAGCTTTCTTCTCGCTGTTGAACTTGCAAACATTCGTATAGACACGTCTCTTAACATATTAGTTGTTCAGACTTCAAAGACACAAGGTGAATCGACGATTTCCGATACGTGACAACAAGTATCATTCTTGCTGTTGATATGAGATTTATACTTCCGAATCACTCGGCCGTGAAAGGTCAAACTCCCTTTGTCTGTAGTCTCTAATTTTTGGCGCTCCCCTCGCGTCGCGTCTCCTCGCAACTTCGCGCGCGCACGTGTCTTTCGCCCGCCCCACAATCCATCGCCAAAATTAAAGACTACTCGCAGTCTACTGAAGCAGACACGAGGAAACACGACAGTCCATCTGGAGTTAAGTTTACTCATGTTAAAAGCTTTCTTCTCGCCGTTGAACTTGCAAACATTCGCATAGACACTTCAAAAGACACAAGGTGAATCGACATTTTCCGATACGTGACAACAGGCATCACTCTGTTAAAATTAGTTAGCGCTTGCGCAGAAACGCCGGAAGTGAGCTTTGTGGATGATACTCGACGACGAAAAAGAAGAATCGTCGGTAATTTTAGACCCGGCGCCGCGCGAGACGCGGGCAGCCCGAGTAACAAGACGCCTGTTGGCGTTAACGTGGTATGCAGTGTTTGATGGAAAGATTAGTTTTTTGCCGTTCGGATAGCTTGAGCTATCCTTTGAAATCTGACTCAGCCTGGAGCGGCCATGTCGCGAACTGTTTTTGCTTTTATAGCCTTCGATTGTAGTATCGGTACACGAATTATCCTAATAATTTTCAATCAACACGATAAGCGCTATCATGATCATATTTTTGGGTTTTCGTTTTAGGTATCCCCCGGGAATACACAGTCGCGTCTTTGACCGGCTTGCAACATATTTGAAGACTCTTTTGAATGCACTGTAAATTTCTAACAGGAACTAGATCCGCAAAGTCATTGCAAGGATTTTCATGCCTTTAAAGGGATAAAAAGCAAGATACACTTAATTGATTGTGATTTATTTCGAAGAAGCTGGAACGAGCTCAAGCAAAATTTGATACGCACTCTTCTGCGCATTTTACCTGAATAGTCGATCCACTGCTTTGCTCTAAAACGAAAAGAAGCTAGAAATCCCATATTTTGCAATGTATACGGCATCCTCGTAATATCTACATACAAAGCGTGCGTGTGACCATACCACGTAAATGTTCACAAATACCGGCGGGAAGGTGCCACAAATTTGAAAATTAAACAATAGACAGAGCTGTAAACCGGTCATCTTCTCGTTGGAATTTGTGAATACATTCACTTTAGATGGAGGCTAACCCTGTACAAATGCGTTCTCAGTGCTCTTATTCAGTGGTCATGGCGAACTCGATACTGGGCTATTGCAAGTTTTAAGAAGTACTTTAATCAACCGCTTTAAAGTGCTACTACGATCAAAAAATCACTCGTCATTTTTCTCCAAATTTCGAAAATGTGTTTGCTTAACAACCGACTCGCGAAATTTCAAGTTTTAATTTGGAGAAGTCAGTTTTTTATTTTGACTGAAATATTTCTGTTTAGTGTCCGCCATTACTAACTTCAAAATCTTGAGAGGACTGGATCGAGGACATAATGACGTAGAAAGTTCACAAGCGTAAGAATGCAGTGTGTGTAAACCCAGCTGATTTAGTATGCAGCACGGGAATTTTGAGCTTTCAGACTCTCAAACTCGTGTTTTGCATACTTAATAAGTTGCATTCAAACACTGCAATTTTAAACCAGTGAGTAAATGACGTCATTTTATCCTGGATCCAGCTCTCCGAGGCCTAATCGGTCAGTCACGAACGTGAGTAATGGCGGACCGTTAAATTAAAAAGTTGTACTGAAAGTAAACAGTCTTCTGCTTGAAATTAAAGCTCGAAATTTCGCGAGTCGAGTGTTAAGCAAACACACTTTCAAAATTTGAAGAAAAAAGACGAGTGATTTTTTGGTCGTAGTAGCACTTTAAAGCCAACTCCACATGTAAAGAGTTATCGTGATTGAACTGAAGCTTCACATTCTTTTGTAGGGTACGCCTGGAGTGGATGGAGAACCTGGAGAAGACGGGTCCATAGGGGAACCAGTAGGTTTTCACTCTCCCTTTTATCTGGCAACGTCAAAAACTTGGAATCTACCGTGTTGTATCCCATCACGTGCAGTTTCCCGTTGCTGTAGCAGTAGCCGGGTCATTAAATAACACTCGCCTCGAAAATGGGAGCTTTTGAGGGTTTTTGAACTAATGTGGTGAATTCCATCATTTACCGAGTACTTCAGGGAGCTTTTCTATATTTTTGTACTAACCATGACTAAAATAACAACCAGGTATGTTTTTTATATTGTAATTTGATGCATTAAAGTGAAGGCAACGACAAAAATGCAACAACATTTTCGCCCATCTTGTATTGTTCTCTCTCTGATGGCGTTGGAAGCAAACCGCAGTTTCTGACAAGGCAAACGCCATACACCAGCCCCCGAAAGTTGGTGACAGTAGAGACTGGATTCTGTCGGTCATCAACTGTTTGACAACATGTTTGCAAATGGCTGTTGCAAGGTGCATCCTCGACAACTTTTTTTTTTACCAACGCGAGTTTGCAGTGGTGTGGAGTTACCTTATGGCTCTTTGAGGTCGCCCTTTAACTATTGTTTTCATCTTTTTGTTAAAGGGAGACCGTGGTAACAATGGGATCATAGGTCCGCCAGGCAGACAAGGCGAATTTGGAATGCCGGGTGAGCCCGGCGAAGCGGGCGAGACTGGCTTCATGGGAGAACCGGTAATTTAAAAGTACAGATTTCTTTGGTTAATTAACACAACCACTATCAACCTCGTTCCCAGGGTCTCTCCTCTTCCCGCCTCCTGGAGCAGAGACCCTGGAAACGAGGTTGAAACACTATGTGGCATTAGCTTCATCTCTGGACGAAAATGTTTTTATGCTTCTAGTTCACGTTCGGCAGTGCAGGCATCTATTGCAAATGTCTGCTGAAAATTTTTCGATTGTGTCCACAAATCTCTAAAACATCACTGAAAAGAGGTTCTTCGATCGATAAGAACGATACTGTGCCGTAAATACATTCAGAAACATGGTACGTTAACCAAAAGCGAGTTGAATTGAAACACAAAACATTTGAGAAATCGTAGAAGGTATTAACCTTTGGTGTTGAAACAATACTTAGTTGCTCGTGAACAGGGGCTAAGGTCCTAGCTGCAAGCTTAAGTCATTAAGTGTAGTTGTCACGAGCTGAGAAAGGCCTATTTACCAATCTAATTTAATTGAATAGTTTTCTTTCTCTCACCAGCGACTAAGTCTTTATTGTGAGCCTGTACCAGTTTACTGGTCGTTCGCGACGTTTTTCACTGCTCTCCGGTCACAGTGTCTTGAAGAAAGGTTTTTCAGTACCTAACTTGAACTCGTTGTTACATATCAACTACCTTTTTTTAAAGGGCGACGATGGTCGGGATGGAGAGCCTGGAAGACGAGGGTTTCAAGGAAAACATGTGAGTAGCGTAATGTTTTCTTTTATTCCCACCACAGAGAAGTCTAGTAATCGCCGAGTATGGCTTGAGTGGTACAAATGAATCGAACTTAATCGAACGGGTTAGCTCAGTTGGTATAGAGCACCGGACTATCGTGCGGGAGGTTGCAGATTCAAATCCCGACCGAACTAACATTCAGTAGAAAATGAGTAGAAAATGCTGAGTAGAAAATGCTGCTTTTGTAATGACATTTGAAAATGATAGGATTTTCTAGTCTTCTCGGATAAGGACTATAACTCGTAGGTCGTTGGTTGTTGGTGTTCAACTGGACCCTACACCGAGTATGGAGGGAGCATATAAGCTAACTGGGAAAGACGATCTCTTCCCACGTTGCTATAATGCGTAGAGCACGCAAGATCTTACCTTGCTCTGCTTGTATTATGTTATATAATGCTGTGATTCTACCTCTCTTCGTGTTTGGGATAGCTGCGGTAAAGGAAGCAAGGAATATCTAGATAAATTGCATATGCGCGCTGCCTGCATTATTGAATGACGCTCGGTTCACTACAACGAACTGTACCATCGCCCAGAATGCCGCGACACATCCAGGACCTTTCTATGGTCCAGAGCGCTAAATTTGAAAAACCTTGTCTGACAAGAGCGCCAATTTACAAAGAAAATGGCCGAAAATGGCCAAGCAAGGTATACGTTTTATTCCATTCTCAAAAAACCCACGCATTTTGAGGTTAGGTTTACCCTGGCTTTTTTAGAAGAGTTGTTTAGGGATCATTTAAGACCGTTTTTGCCTTCCTCAGACTTGGAAAACTTGTATCACAGAGGCCTCTAAAATTCGCTTTTTTGCCCTTTTTTTTTGTTTGCGAAAAGCAACTCATTATTATTCAGGATACCAATATCCTTGAGGGAAGACCTCTCTAACTTAGGTTCAACCGGGAAACGTTAGACCAAGATCTAAGCTAAGGATAGGCGAAGTTTGGATTCAATACGATACGTGGGAGTAGTATCAAATGGTAAGTTTTAAAGGCTTCCCTATCATCACCAAACGACGCTTTCATTGGCGAACTCTCCAACACCGTCGTGACTACTGTAAATGTACAGGAGCCCATCACTAGGAGCGTACAACTCCCATACTAAGCCTATGTCACGGCATTTTTACAGACCGATCTATTTTTAGACTATCTTTTCCCGCGAAAAAGGGCAGCGAGGAGAGCAACGGCAACGAGAGCGCCACAAGACAATAGTTTTAATGAGCGAAAACAAAGGCTTTGTACGTGCAGATATCTGTGGCACGTGCAGCGACTCGTGATTGGTCATCGAGGCTCCTTTGGGGTCTGATATTGGCGGGAAATTTAATCTAAAAATAAATTGGTCTGTGAAAACGCCGTGCCAGAAATATAGAGCAGTTGGACGCTCCTAGTGATGGGCTCTTTAAATGTATGATTGTGCACAAGTGCATTAATAGAATAGCACCTACTTATCTGTTAGATAACTTTAGACATACCTCTGTTGTGCATAACAATATCTTCAGTAGTAATGACCTGTTGCGATAACCCCATGCTCGCACAAAATTTCAAGGTTCCTTTGTATACAATGGGGCAAAGACTTGGAACTAGGGAAAACACAATGTCAGCGAATAGTATTGTGGTTAGAACGCTTACTATAATGCTGATTTATTTTTCTGAACAAAAATTGTAAGTTTTTGTTTGTTCATGTACCCAAAAAATAATGGATGAAAGTAGTCACTTGACACCTTTGGCTCGACAAGGCCTCTGTTCTTTCGAGATTTTACATTCCCCTTATTTTGCGCAACTGGTAATTTGTCGGTGCAAGAAAAACAAAACTTCTCTTTTGTACTCAAGGCGATAACATATTTGAACTTTTTCATTTCAACAATTACTTAATTTATGCTCACCTTCTGACTTGTTTGCATGTTATAATTCTTTCGTAGGGCCCACCTGGAGATCGAGGAGATGACGGAGAGCGAGGACCAGATGGATTCGGGGTATTTATTCTAAAAAATACTTAACATGATTTAACAACCATCTAACAACCACCAGCTGGTTGGATTTCTTTGCTTAGCTTTAACTTGCCGTTGCTGCTAATAACCGCCGCAACGTTAATATTTGTTATCATATTTTGCTATCGTCCAGAGAAGGACTGTTAACTGACTGACGTTTTGACAATCTGAGCGGAAGTGATCATCAGAGTCAAGTGATTTGTGTAAAGTCAGTCGGTGGTATAAGTACCTTGGTCGTTGATGTGATTGATATTAAGATTAAGATTAATTGTTAATCTTTTTATTGTCCTCAATCCTTAACATACTGACATGACAACCATTTCCGGTAAATATTGCCTTAACCCAAAAGCTTTGAGCGGATACCATTTCGAATTTCGAAAGCAGTGTTTCATTTCATTTCGGTCTACATGTTTTCACGAAGTTTGCATTACTTTTAGCTGTGTCTAATGCAAACGTTTAACTTAATTTCCTGTATCAGGCCCACTGCAATAATTGACGTTTATGTTCCTTTTCTTCCTTTGATTGGTTTTTTTCCTTGGTTGGCTTCAGTGAATCCTCTTTCTCGATTTTTCTTGTTTAGGGTGATCGAGGATACACAGGAACCCCAGGATCACCTGGGCGTCCTGGAGATATGGTAATGAGTTCAAAACTTACTGGTTTTCGTTATTAAAGGAGCTAGGTCACGGTCTTACGATTTTGAAAAGTTTAGCCTCAATTTTTCAAAAAGGTCATTTGTAATCCGTTTCAATCTTCTCCATCCTTCGCCATCCTCGCTATATTTGCATTTATTCATGTCTCTTTGGTACTTATTTTCCCTGACTAATTGTTATTTCACTGTTTCCCATAATTTAAATACATATTTCTTTCTTAATAATGACCCAAAATATCGTGACCGAGCTCCTTTAAGTCGTTTTAGATGAAAAAAATGAAAACTCATTCAGGGCCAATTTATAAATTTTCTAAGAATTTTACTCAAGATTGTTTTACCGAGCATAAAAAGGTTATGTTGTGTTTTGCAATGCAGGGTTTGACGGGAGAGCCCGGTCGACGCGGTGGGGACGGTTTTCAGGGCGCTAAGGTACGTGTAGCCTTGATTGTAAGGAAGACTGTAAGGAAAGTCTTTGTTCACATAGCCAGTGGTTGCTCCTCTTTTCCTCAGATCTTGTGTGCGAGCGGGATAATAATAATAAAGATAATAATGATCTAGATGATGTAGAAGTGGATAGTAATAAAGCTAAGTCGTATTACTTTTTTTGGCCTGTAACTGGTATCTTACTGAGGTTGTAACTGGACGGGCGGTTTAATACGTGGCATTATTGACAAGAGCGGATGGCTAAAAGAATTCGATACTTTTTTTTTTAAATATTACGATCTTGTTTTTCTAAAATGCTATATCCACTATGACACCATACTACTCACAAGTCAATCCTCTCGAACACGCGGTTCTCGGTGGGTAAATTTGACATATGGCTATAAATAATTACTTAAGTATCCACTCTCCATGATGAGCTTTTCAGTGAAAAGAAAAGTAAACGGTTTGTGAAATTAGAAACGTTACTGCACACTGACGATTTGTTAACAGAAGCTGGAGAGCACAGTAACTTAAGACTTTTTTTTTTATCTCGGAAAGATACGTCACCGCTAAAAAACAACTAAGTGAGAGGTTAGTGCTACGCACTGGTTACCAGCCTGTACGCAATCTGTTGAGTTATGACTGCATACTTTATAAGTTAGATGACATCGAATTGTAGTAGCAGCCCTTCAAAACAATCAAGAAAATTATCCTTATACCCTTGCTCAATCGTTTGGTTTTCCTAGGGAGCTCAAGGATCTCAAGGATCACCAGGCCCTCCCGGTTATATGGGTGAGGAGGTGGGTACTTAAACCGTTATCGGGCTACCGCCTCTAGAACTTCAGTTCTGCAAGAACCAAGGAGACACATGTAATGTTGTTTGCATTATGACTTTCTGAGCTTGGTGCTCTTTTAGATTTCTTTATCGCGATTCTCACTATTGCGGGTACTGTGTCATAGTGTCTCAGGTACCCATACAAGGAACTGAAGTCTGTTCTCAGTCATGATTGAAATGTAATATTTCTTGGAGCCTATGACGGTTTTACTCCTTCTTCCTTCTTCCCGTGCTTTTTTTTTCCTACCTTTTTCTTGCTGTTAGATTAAAACAAAAATCTTGGATGGCAAAACATGCTCAGTTGATGGAATTGGGGTCCTTTCTCGTGTTTATCTCGTGTTTACTTTTTTTAGCGTCAACCCCGTTTTGTTTTCTTTCAGGGATTTATTGGTGCCCCCGGAGATCCTGGAAATCCGGTGAGCAAACTTTAGACGTCAAATCTACTCTACTTATCAATTGTTGGTAATCGGAATTCCATCACTCTTGACACCCCTAAATACAACGCTTTCACCAATCTCATCAGAATTTGTTGTGGTTCAACCAGTGAGAAGCACTGTTACCCAGACATCTCGTAACAGTAAGAGATGTATGTAGAATATATACTGTAGAAGAACCAAGAAAAGTCAAAAAAGCTCATTATCACTATTCCAGATGGGTTCGGTGAGAAATGTTAAACTGATGGTTATAAATATGTACTTATTGACTGGGTGGGAGGGGCGGATTTCAAAGTATTTGGCTCAACGTCATGGCGTACGGACCGAGCTCCTTGACCGAGAGCCAAATATTTTTCCATCCGGCCCGACCTGAGTCAGTCAATAAGTGCTTTGTCATGTGACCTCTTTAGACTCTTTATGCAGTTTTCATAAAAGAAAAAAACATAAATTTCCACAGAACAAATGATCCAATTGGTTGTTACTATTTTCCTTCTGGTTGTAAATTAAGATTACATGGTTAGATGCGACGAAATCCTCTAAAAATCGTATAAGTGTTCCTAACAGGGCCGTACGGCTTTTTGCGGCTCCGCCCGCGCTAATACGTCGTACGGCCCTCATACGGGGATTTTCTCAATAACCATAGAAGTGCGCGTGGGGCTGTATGGGTCATATGATAAGATATCTTATTACATTAGGGAGATGATCAGAGATAACTTTCGCAAACTATCCCATGACAGATCGCGTATTTTGCAGTGACACTTTGTAAATATACTTTTTTTTAATTGCAGGGAGCAAGAGGACCCCCTGTAAGAAGACTATACATTCTTACGCCATTCAACAGTAATACTTGTAGTGAATAGAAAAAGGTCAAAACAAATAGAGGGCTTATAGTAAATCGAAATAAATTTTAATACTGATTTAATATATACTTAGCCTTTCTTGTTTAAAGTTCTGGTACTGGTTCCTGAATGGTGTAAAAACTCTATTCCCGGGATAAATCTTCCAAAAGGTATTCCTGGAATAAGGCAGATTTATCCCTGGAATAGAGTTATTACACCTTTCAGGAACCGGCAACTGATCTATTGTATACTATATATACGGTTACCTCGATTACCGATTAAACTTGAGTGTTGAACCAAGAGCGTAGCAAAGAAAAGGAAAGTGCGACATAGCTTTCGACACTGGTGAGAAAACCACTCTATCTAATGGGAAGTCAATAAGCTATGTAATTGGACGAAAGATAAAATAGACTTTCTTCTAGATAGAAATGTTCTGTCTTTGGAATCTCCAAAGAATATGTGTCTAAACCAAAATATGCCAAAAAAAAAAATAAAAAAAAAAAAAAATAAAAATAGCCCCATTTAAAAGCGACTTCCTAAATGTAGGTGTGTAAAGGATTTCAGTATTCAGAAAGGTCTATTTTCCCTTATTTAATCATGTTATTCTCAAACCTGGTTAACCACGCGTTCACTTTGTTTCCTCTTCCTTTTCAGGGGTATGACGGATTGCCCGTGAGTATCTTAAATAAATGATAATTGCCTAGCTTACATATAGTGTAAACTATCGCTTCTTGTTATAAAATGGCATTTCTCCTTCCTCTTTATTATTTTTTCATTTCATTTCATTTCAGTTCTCATTTTCATTTCTTCTTGTAGGGTGAACCAGGCCCACCAGGCCCGCCAGGCGATATCGTAAGTAAGGCCCCTATCTAGCTGACAAACCAGTTTTTTTGGTCCATTGTGTGGGTTGGGTGAGTGGGTGAGATCAAATATAGACTGATAGTGGCTGCCAGAGGCGCCTTTACAGGCTGACGTCCGATTTCACCCAAGAGTAGCATTGTAAACCGCCATGAAACTATGTGATATGTGCGGTATATAAATCAATTACCAAAATCCGTCTTCCCATTTGATCGAACCTGAATTAGTGGCACGCAGTCAGTATCCACTCACAAATTAATTCTTGGTCAACAAACATGAAGCCAACATTTAGTAACAGGTCAAATGATGTACTGCCGGCTTTCCAAACTACCTCACTAGCAAACTGTATCAAACAGCAAAACTAATCAATAATCTGTGAATAATTATACGTGTCATCAGAATTTACTCATCTCACTATGTCGTATGGCTTGAGCAATCCTTTGGCTCTTATTTCTCTGATTCTGCTTCATATCTTGTCTTGCTTATTTGCAGGGACGCCCGGGGAAAAATCTTATCCCACCGGTAAGTTGTACTTTGAGTACATTTTATGCTCCACACAATAACCACTGGAAATTAACAATGAGTTGAAGCCGGACAGTGAGCGTGCTGGAACATACAATGTTATTCTTGAGTGTTTTTCTACCTGTTTTGTTAAAAAGTTGTCGTTGTTCCAAAGCACTGTGGCCAACGGAGAGTTTTGTCTTACTGGGTGGCATTGAGCAAAGAACGCAAAGTTCTAGCACAAGCAGAAGCAGATACATGTAACTAAAACAACGTGTGGGAGAACACTCGGTTATAATAAGTAAATATACTGGAGTTAAACTCTATTACTTGATAAAGATCCCGCGACGGAATCGAAAGCTTGTGTTTTACAAAAATTTCGCGATATTGGGAAAATAAATGATTTGCTCTGATTCAATATGACAGGATCAAGAACCAATTTGTTCGCTAATACTAAATAAATGGTTTTCAATTTCATTCAAATTGGTTGACAAGTTAAGCAAATTGTAGACTGATAATGGAGTCAGTGTAGTGAATAATGAAGACAGACCCTACCCTTTTATGAAGCTTATGTTATATATCACATTGTTTTAGTATAGCATGTCTCATTTATCTGTACAGCCTTCAATCACTGGAACTGCCAACAAAGGACCGCCATACCTGAATCGAAGACTTTACTCCAGCAACCAGGTTAGCATTTGCATATGCTTGCACAAGGTTTAGGCACAACTGCTATTGCATTTTACTGGTTTAAAATTAGCATGATCACTGGCTTTTCGTTTTTCCAGCTGGGCAAAACAAAGGGACTAGGAGAAGGTCACTAACTTAAGAAAAGCCGCATCGATTTGCGAATAAGTAAATGAAATTATTATTTAGGTAAAATCATCTTCGAATTGCTGACTTTTTGGCATTATCTCTTTTGGTCGCTAATAGGAAAATAATGACGATACGAACCATGCTGAATATCAATTAGAATTTGAGGTAAGTGATCTGATAAAGTTTTAAGTAGGTCATTCAACTTGTCCCTTGTGCTTCTCATTACCACGTATTACTGAGTGAGTCCAAGCTAAAGAACTCGTAGTGTAGTTTTGGCTCTTAATTTATCTACCCGAACTTATAACATTCCTGAAGCGCGAAGTATTTGAAACCTTAATTCATTTGATATTTCTGTTATTAACTGAAATTTACAGTCGCACACTGTTATTATTTTAAAATTTATATTTCATGCATTATGATATAAATGATTTATTCATCATTTGAATTTTGTGAATTTATGTAATTTTCCATGAACAAGACTAAAGAAGCAGTGGATGTTTGGCTGAGAAGTTTGGATTACGTCGTCACCAACTACAAAATACAAAACGGCACACGGCGTTTCCCTGCACGCTCGTGTAGAGATCTTCACCTTGATCACCCTGGATATCCAAGTGGTAAGTACGCATTAAAGGGTGATTTTGCTGACAATACCGTCGCTAAACTTGTCGAAAAGAAACGGCTTTCCAATGCGTTAGATAATCAGGCTCGGCCAGGGGTTTTGAGTATACGGTATGTAGAGCCATTTTAATTCAGGTATATGGTATTTTTATGTTACAATTCGGGTATAAAGTATCTGGTTCTTCCTGAATTTTAGGCATTCGGTATGCAGACCTGAATTAAATGCTTCGAGATTTTATGTATTAAGTATCACACGTATTACAATTTTAAGGTATATAAGTATCTTATCGGGAGAAAACAGGGTATATTGGTATCCCAATACCCCCCCCCCCCCGCCCCATAGTTTCCATTTGATATATTGTAATTACATCCGTCGTCATGTTCATGTTAATTTCATCTTGTAAAACAATAACTGAGGAGGCCTCATTAACATAAGCTACATAGTTTCCTTCAGGCCTCCTCGCCATTGTTACCTCTATTCTCTCTATCATTTTTTGTTTTCGTTATAATGATGTTATTTGTGGTGTGACAGAATAAAAAAAAAAAATGAAATAAATAGTTTGGGAGCAGGCTTAGGACAGTGCTCTCCTCTAGCTCCCCCGACAGGTTCTGATTAACAAATGGAATGTAGTTTAGCGTTGTCTGTACTCTTATCGACAACGATATTCGCCTGCCGAGTGAGTTCCCAACAAATCTTAACCATTGTGATGACGAATATCGTTATCAATAAGTACAGACAATGCTAAACCACATTCGATTTCTTTTTACACGTTGACGCGAGCAGCGTTGTCTAGGCTCTTTTTGAAAACGGCCGGCAAATTAGCCAATCAGATTGCGAGATTACTAGCAATATATTATGGTAAAACTACCACTGGAACGTTCATTGGACGTCTTACGCAGGTTAAACTTGTCACTGATTCCCGCTGCAGATCTCGTATTTCTTTATAGTCGTCACAAGAGCAGTTGTGCACTATGCAATACGCAGTTATTCGTTTTACTTCAGGCAGGTATTGGATTGATCCAAATGAAGGATGCATCGATGACGCTTTCCGTGTGTACTGCGACTTTAAAAAGCAAGCCAACTGCATCGATCCCAAGAAAAATAAGGTACGAAGAGGTTTGGCGCTTCCTGATTCATTCTAGATTAAAATTGTTATGTCTTTTTAAAACTTCCCGAAAGGTTTATTTTGGTTTCTTTCGTCAAATATATAACCTAAGTTGACAGGGTACCGTTTCTTGTTGGGTATGCCTACCCGGGCACACATTATGATTACAAGCTAAGGCACCCAACTAATTCTGCAGGAATAGAATAGCAGCATCTCTTTTTTCTCGTAGATTGTGGTTCCTCGACTTTCTACACAGCAGTGGATAAGTCAAGTCAACCCGTCGACTCAAATGGTAATTATATTTTGATACACACTTTGCCATAACATACCGTGTGTCCTTTCGATCTGGATAACCGAGAGTGCAAGCCATCAACAGCGTTGCGAGACTGAAACAAACAAACATAAAAAGAGGTTCTTTCAAAAATCCCTAGGCTCGCTCGAGTCACGTATCGGATTTTTAGCGCCCTCGCTCGATTAAGTTTAGAAAGAGACTGTTAACAGTCGACACTCTATATATCGCATCGAATCGAATCGTTTTATCAAATATAAAATATGATGATATTAATGGCACTGATATAACATGCTGGCGGTAACTGACTCTCTCTCAGCTAGTTTTAGTAATGATTTCAAACGTGTCCTCCTCACACCAAAAACTCCTCACTCGTGGTTGTAGAAAACCCTGAACCGAGCACTCTGACACCAGGTACACAGGGGATACCTCTCAGGCGTTTTGGTGAGGTTCTACATGTGCCAGTAGCGTCTCCAGTACCTCATTTTCCATACTCGTTTTATGTTCCTTCAGACCTGAGGCCACTAATGCCACACACCCACTTTCATACTAGAAGCCGCAGTCATTTTTGGACAAAGCTAGCAAAAATTTATAGTCAAATCTAAACTAATCATTTTGTTCGGAGAGGCCCGTACCTGTCAAAGCGAATTGATGAAGCCGGTCTATAGATATGAATACAGTCTGGTATCTCGTTCAGTTTTTGATTTTTGTTTTAAGTGTTCGAGTTTGGACTAATTGGCGCGAGCTGTTGTAGTAACCCTGCCTTTATTGCATTTTTTCTGCTTATTGTTTTGTTTGTAGTTTTATTTGTTATTAAATTTTGAGTGAAATAAATAAATAAATAAATAAAGATGTACGCATGCAACGCAATTAAGCAGAAGCGAACGGAAATGTTTGAACGAAAAACAAGGAAAGAAAAGAGCATTTCTGTTCTAACTTATGACAAGTTACTGAGAGTTGAATCTTGTATTTTTTCACGCATCAGATGGACTATAAGGTTTCCGCTGTACAGATGAACTTCTTAAGGCTCTTAACAAAGACAGTTTTCCAGAACATTACCTATTCGTGCTACACGGAAGAGGAAAACGACTGCACTGTTCAGCTTCAAGGAGAAAATGAAATGGAATTAAGATCTTCCGAAAAAACCAAACCCAGATTTGTTCACGCTGATTTCAAGGTACAGACTAACAGCGATATTGATGTTTTATTTCATTTGATACTCCTTGTTTTGAAAATTTCCATTGAGACACCCTTGGTTAGTTGGTTCCAATCCCGTTGGAATCTCACCACTTTTTTTATATGAGATTATTGACTTGAGAAGACCACATTCACGACAATACCTCTTTAGTAAAAAGTATCCTTGGCCTCTTATGGAAAGTTAACAAAGAAGTGTCGCCGTGTCAGAACTCTGTCTTATCATAACTGGAGGCCCATTTCTTGGGAGTGTGTACTTGAGGTTGGTGACACATGCAGAGTTTGTATGCGACTGGGGTCCAAGCTTACGTGTCTGGGTTAGATTGATGACCTCTTATGGTAGATTAAACCAGGAGTGACCACGTGTTCTCTTGTGAGAGGAACGTACTTTTGGTATATATAATCAACTGCGTTAATGAGGTAAATTGACTATCGCATAGAGATATCATCATTGCTGGCAATCCCAATTTGCAATATCAACTGAGTTCATAGAGCGGTTGTTACTTGAGTGTTGTTAAGCTAGAACAAAAATAAAAACAGCCAATCACAAATTTACAAAAGACGCCAACAACGCAAGGAATCAATCAAAATTCTAATCAATTATCAGCAACCGGCTCAAATTGTAATGCGCACCTGCAAGTCAAAAGTCACAAATTTGGCGACCAATCACAGAGTGATACAAAGCAAAGCCAGAGCAAACGAGAATTACTTTCAACATTCAGCTAAAAACGTAACCGCTCTAATAACGAACATCTGTTTTAACTTCCCCACCGAAGCAGTGCCACAGTTCCTAAACTCTTCGTTTGACCTTTCTAGAAGGAAGAATCGTCTGGAAACCAGGCAACGATGGAGGTCAGCACCAAACGCAAGGACGCTCTGCCCATAATAGATGTTGCCCCATCATACGTTGGAGAGTCACCGCAGCAATTCACCCTTGAAATCGGACCTGTTTGTTTTATGTATTAAAGGAATTTCTTAGCAGCTGGAAATTTTGTACAATGTTTCTTTTGCTAAATTAAGTAATTATATAGGAACCAGACTGTTTTTTTTTCGTTGCAAAAACACTTAATTATACTATATCGTGTTTTGTTAGTTTTTGTAAGACATATGCCATTTTATCACAGGTAGTATAGGAGATTTTATATATCGAAGTCTAAAGGTAGCGTATTAAATTCTTTTCTTGTATGTGACCTAATAACTTTATTTAAATTATAAAGGAAGTATAACGAAAATGACGGTTTCGCTTGCAGTTCATCATATCCAGATGCTCTTTCATCCTCACTGTACGACAGCTATTGCATGTACTTTTGACCGTGCAATCCTAGACACCTCTGTTAGAAATATATTCTTTTTTGCTTACCTTGACATTGATATCAATGACGATGATAACAAAGCCAAAAGCGCTTTTGTTTCTTTTGCGTGTAATGGTTGGTACCGGCTTTCTAAGCGGAACCACTATGACAAAGCCCTTTTCATTCAAAGCTACGTGTGTTCTGTCGTGAATTGTAATAACAGTTATCGTGAATTGTAATACCTGTCGTGAATTGTAATAACACTTGTCGTGAATTGTAATAACGTACCTATCGTGAATTGTAATAACCTGTTGTCGTAATTTGTAATAATCCGAGCGGTCGTGAATTAATACCACGTTGTCGTGATTTGTAATAAGTCTTAAGAACAAACAATTACCTGAAAAGACGCAAAAAATGACGCAAAAAGACCAACCTTTATTTTAATCCATGTGTATTTTTTAAAATTTTGAAACGCAAAATCCAGCTTACTTTCGTAACATATGTTTACGATTTGAAATTGAAGCAACACAACGTTTTAATACAACCTAGGAGTACTTTCTTTCCCTAGATGAAATTGCTCTTGTCTTCTCCAAAATCGTACCAAGGCGTTCTCTTGGACATGCGTGCGCATGGCACATCAAATTTGCCTTGGACAAGTAATAACAAGGTGTCATAAACCTCATCACTGATAGGATGAATATACACTTCTCGTGGATCTCTGTCTCTAGGCTTCGCCTTATTGCAACAAAGAAAGCAAGCGAAGAATATTACAAAAAGCACGGAACCTTTCCATTTACAAGCCATCTTGATACCACTGTAAAAAGTGTGGAGTATCTCGTGTTTACTTTTGTTTGTTTAAGTCGTGGCAAACACTCACTCATTGATTAAACCTTTACAGCTTAACTGATGAAGACAATCCCTCATGCATAGTTTTGGTGGAGGTAAACTATAAAACAAAGACCCTGATTATTTCACCGCTAAATGGTCCTCTTAGCGTATGAGATATGTTTTACGACGTTTTGTGACTTTTCAGGATGGCACGACAGAAAAAAATAGGGGACTTCGCTTTTGGGGCCTTCGGTCTTCGTTGTGGAGGCACCCTTGGTTGGGCAAAATTATTCCACTGACCGTATTTCAACTGCGTGACTTTTCTATAATACGACAAAAATACGCTTTTTCATAACAACGTATTTTAAAATAACGAAAGAGATCTTGAGTGGTGAATAAATACATTTGGACAACGAAGTCTCATTCTTTTTATCTGCAAGCGTGTTGTCTCAACGTATGAGAGTCACGTACGTACAGCTTGACACTTGGGTTTCATTGATAAATCCAGCTAATTAATTGTTATTTTCTTTTGTAATTGTTTGTGCTTAAGACTTATTACAAATCACGACAACGTGGTATTACAATTCACGACAGCTCGGATTATTACAAATTACGACAACAGGTTATTACAATTCACGATAGGTACGTTATTGCAATTCACGACAACTGTTATTACAATTCACGACAGATGCATAAGCCACGAGCACCTAACTGCACACCACGTGCACTCTTTCGTCTTATAGTATCCTCCACTGGCACTTATAACTACAACTTAGCTAAATTTTTAAGTAATCTCCTTCAACCTCATATTCCAACCAAATACTTTGCTACGGATTCCTTCACTTTTGTCAGGGAAATTAACAATCTCTCCTTGCATAGCTTGTTCATGGTCTCTTTCGATGTTGAAAGCCTTTTCACCAATATCCCTTTAGATGAATGTATTGACCTTGCAGTTACATATATTTCTAAGGGTAATCCTGGGCTCAAGCTCAGCCAAAAGGAGCTTAAAAGGCTCTTTGAGTTAGCTACCAAAGAAACTCACTTCCTGTTTAAAGGTACTTACTACGATCAGGTGGATGGAGTAGCCATGGGCTCCCCCCTAGCCCCTGTTCTTACTAATCTCTTCATGGGACACCATGAGAAGATATGGCTAGAGCAGTACAGGGATTCAGAGGTATTATTCTATCGTCGCTATGTGGATGACACATTTTGCCTATTTCACTCTGAACATGATGCCACGGTTTTCTTTAACTACATCAACAAGCAACACCCTAATATACACTTTACAATGGAGCGGGAAACAGACTATGTTTTGCCCTTCTTAGATGTTTTAATCAATAACTCCGACCCACACCAAACTGTAACTTCCGTTTATCGCAAAAAAACGTTCACAGGTTTGCTCAATAGCTATCTAAGCTTCTCCCTCTTTACCTACAAAATGGGGTTGCTTAAAACCTTTATCGATAGAACTTTCACAGTTAACAACACTTGGATAAGTTTCCATAACGACCTTCAGAAATTGTCTGCCATCCTACGGAAGAACCTTTATCCTGAGAACCTTATAAACAATTGTATTTCTAAATATATTTTGACGTCGGTTAAGGGTGTGAAGGCTCAACCCCCTTCTGCAATAGAGTCCCGGGGAAAATCCAAGTTCTTTTTTTAAGATCCGTTATCTTGGGCACTTCTCACTCTTAACACAGTGAAGGATATGCAAACTTGCTAATCGATTATGTAAGCCTATTGATATTAAACTAGTCTTTACTACTTTTAAAATCAATGATCTTTTTAGTGTGAAAGATGCCATCCCTAAAGGGCTCCGCACACGCGTGGTGTATAAATTATCGTGTGCAAGCTGTAACGCTTGTTATGTCGGCGAAACAACAGGGGCACCCAACGAGCCAAATCAGCCAAAAGCTATGGAAAGATATTTTTAAGTACCTTATGGTGTTTGAAGTATGTTTAAAGTGGTGTTTTCAATAGCTAGAAGAATTTCATCTGTTCGGATTCCCTAGCTGAAATTTTAATTGCCCGAAAATGTTAGGAAACAAAATCTTCCTTTGAGAAAATCCTAGCTGAAGTTAACTTTCTAGGAAACCCTTTTTCTTTTCGAAAATGCTAGCTGACGTTTTTGACTGCCAAAAACAGCAATAACGACCTTTCCGAAAACCTCGGGGGCTATGATTTCCACATTACGAATCTTTTAGGCCACGTTTTACTAACGAAAATCCGAGGCTACTCTTTAATCGACGCCGAAAGCCTAAGGCGAACTACCCTCCGCCGAACAGATATCTACCGAAACGTGTCGTTGGGTGCCCCTGAAACAAGCCGACACTTCTCCACGCAAGTGCGCGAGCACTTACTATCGGATGGATCTTCGCACGTTCACAAACATCTGCTGAGTTCAGAGTCTTGTCGAACATCCTGTTCAACGGATTGTTTCCAGATTCTGGACTATGCAACTACTAAATATCAAGTGAGGCTTAAGGAATCCATGCATATCAAATGGAAGAAACCCAATCTCAATCAGCCGGTGAAACACATAAACCTGACACTTTCCCTGTAAGTCGCTCTATGTCATCTGTTTAAACTATTTAGCACGCAATATTGTAAACGCAATGTAATGAACCTTGTAATTTCACGCGCGTTATAAATTCAACGGCGATTTCAAAACTGTACACTGATGATGACGGATGCACCGTCGAAACATGTCTGGAAAATTACAGAAAGTTGTATTGTTTCTACAACTATCAATTCACGACAGGTATTACAATTCACGACGGTATTACAATTCACGACAGAACATACGTGACATAGCTCCTTTTATGATATGGCATGCTCACTGGTTTTTTCGATTTATAGCGAAATACAGGCTGGTACTTTGTTTCTTTTACATTTATTTGTCGCTTAACTGGCAGTCAAAGCTCCCTTTAGCTTTGGAGATAAAGTAGCATTCTTTCCAATAATCAACTCAAGTCTACGAGAGTGGGAGGTGACTGCAAAACATTTTGCCACCATGGTTGTCGTTTCTGAATTCAGTGTAATCCGTTATTCCGGCTTCGTGGTGTCTTTTAGTTTATGGGTGTAGCATGTGGCCACGGGAATTGCCTGAATTTCAAATTGTTTCCGGATTTGAACAAGCAGCACCTATCATCCTATATCAACAAACATGCTCAGATAAAAGCGTTATGTAACTTAGGCAGAGGATCAATTCAAGCCCTCTGAGCCCTCTGAGCAGGTGATTAAAGGAGTGGAGCATTTTCCGGGGGAAAGGAGGTCTAAGAGCCCTTACTCCCCAGCGTTCTTGCAATGTTGTATCTGATTTGCGACGGTTTTCAGCTGATTTACGCCTCAAAACGGATCAAGATATTGTTAGTCACACTTGGCACATCAAAGCCTAAATCGGTACCCACCCAGGCTTTATATTAAAGATAAGGAATTTACCATGTCGCAAGAAGATTTCAAAAGTCTTACTGCACTCCTAAGTTATTTAGTTAACTTTCTGTCATTCGGTAAAACATTCTACATATGCCCATCTATGGCTTAGAAAGACTGAATGAGATTATTACTGAGAAAGAAGTGAACTACTCGTGCTCCCCTCATTTTGACCCCTCGCATATTCTCTGGAACATCTCGCCAATCTTTGAAATTTGAATGCAGCAATACTTTAAATATTTTAATTTTTCGGTTCCCGGAAAGTCAACAGCAAATCATACTCTGCAGCTGGTGCTGTCTTAGAGTCACTGTAGCAGTGGTGCCGTATAAAAAAGACAGCCGTACGTCCATGGCGTTTTGCATGGCGAGTCATGGATGAAACTCACTTTTCCAGTCAATGTCACTGCTTAATTAAACATGCGGCGTTAGCGGGCTATAGCTAATATAACGATAATCGAGAGTTCGGCCGTGGCGGTCATCCAATTGGAAATCTCAAAGCAGCAAGTTGCTCTTCCTTCTGTGAGACGCTTGCGGACGTGATAGAGCTGCTATCTCCTAATTTACGTGCCGAACTTATCACGGACGTGGTATCCCTCTCTGGCAGACCTCTTGCATTCTTTAAATCGTGTCAGTTAAAAATAATCAGAAGCGTGCCGGCTATTTCGGTCCACGACCTTGCTTGTCACTCATATACATTTTCCTTAATGTGAGTGAGCAGCGGAAATGGAGCCTGCCGTAATTCAGTGTCGTATTTAAACAGATTAAAATGGATTATCACAGGCATGAAAACAGTTCCAAGTCAAATCCTCCATGGTTTTAATAATCAATCCCAGGAGATTTCCGAGCGTAGATATGCCATATAGACTACACTGAATGATACTTTGTGTACACTACAGAGCCCACCGTCCACGCACATGCTTAAGCGAGAGAGGCAGCTTAACAGTGCTAATGTCTATCAGGGGCACCCAACGACAAGTTTCGGTAGATATCTGTTCGGTGGAGGGTAATTCGCCTTGGGCTTTCGGCGTCGATTAAAGAGTGCACTCGTATTTTCGTAACTAAAACGTGGCCTAAAAGATTCGTAATTGGGAAATCATAGCCCCTGATGTTTTCGGAAAGGTCGGAATTGCTGTTTTTGGCAGTAAAAAACGTCAGCTAGCATAATCGGAAAGAAAATAGTTCCCTAGAAAGTTCGTAGAAAGTTCATTTCAGCTTGCATTTTCTCAAAGGAGTATTTTGTTCCCTAACATTTTCGGGCAATTAAAATTTCAGCTAGGGAATCCGAACAGATGAACTTCTTCTAGCTTATGAAAACATTACTTTAAACAGACTTCCAACCCCATAAGGTACTTAAAAATGCCTTTCTACAGCTTTTGCTTGATGTGGCTCGTTGGGTGCCCCTGGTCTATTTCTTTAACGGTCGCAGCGCGAGGATTAAAAGGATAAAAAATGTTCCCTTTTTCATGATTCTGCTAATACTTTCGTTTGCTGTCAGTTGACAATCTGTAAATCTGCATCTTCTCAGACAAACGCCAATTCTTTCGTTACAAGGCAGTAACCCGTACAGGCATCCATCCTAATTAAATACAGACTACTTAGAGGTTTCTATTTAGCACGACTTCAATTCTAAGGTATCAGTAAAAATGAGGTTTTCTTAGTTTTTTTCTGCAAAGACGCTGGCCAAAACAGATTTCGTTGCAGGCCACTTAACTTTACCGCAGGTAAACTTGAATACCTTAAAAGCTCTATTAACCCCCCGGGGGCGTATTTAATTTCAGGCCCGTTTTAACGGGGGGCTTATTGGAGAGGGGGGCTTAATAGAGAAGGGGGGGGGGCTTATTTCAAATCTTTGGACACCCCGTTTCCGTATTAAATAGTTTCGGTACAAATCTCAAACAAATGCTGTAAAACTTTATTATTTAATACCGAGTAGGAAACAGTATGGTGTGTTTTATTGTATATATGTTAAAAACAAACCAACTAGGCCGAATAAAGTGTATTTCGTAAGAGGGAATAATAACAAAATCTCGTATCCCAAAACGGGGAGGAGCTTATTAGATTGGGGGGGGGGGGTTATTATTACGAAAACCGACTCCCAATTGGGGGGCTTATTAGAGAGGGGGGGGGGGGGGGCTTAATAGAGCTTTTACGGTATGCAATCGTGGACACCTTTTTTGCTGGAAATTTTCTCATTGTGCCTATCTTTGACTATACTAATAACGTAAACCGTCCCTTTTGAAAGGGTCTTTGACTTACACATTCCCCGCGACAAAGCTCCTAAGGCTATTAGGAAGTCTGCAGTGTCCGCCAAAAATTATAATTTAATACTGATTGTGCCTTGTTATACACGCGTTTATTCCTGCTCAGGCATTCAAATTTAACTTTGGAGACACTAAAACACTCGTTTCAATATCACCAGCCCTTGTGACCGGGCGTTAACCATAAAAATTTAGTCATCACGTCTGCGGCTTTCTAACTAGTATCTGTTTTTTCGGCTTAGCAGGGTTTTTCAAAAACCGGAAAAGAAATCTCCGATTGCCTCTAGAGTGGTAACCTTATTAACGTACTATTGCCTACTTTCCAATATTGAGATTATTTTCGTTTTCTGGAAAGTTCTAACATACTTTTCGAATGAAAGGATTTCATCAATTCCATCCTGATCACATGTTAATGCACGCCAGTATCGTGCTCTATCTGCGAGTTAGTAATACAATTGAGTACACTAGCTTATTGTGTGTGACATTTCCTCAGTCCCTTTCCTTTTTCTAATTATGGTCATCACTGAAGGATCATCTTAGTTTATCAGCAATTCATAATATGACAAATATTTTTTCACACATTAACAGAAGATAAATCGGTCCGAAGCTCGCATGGAATTTGTTGCGTGGGAGAGGCCCTAAGATGTGGACATGGGGTCATGTCTCCGACTTCCTCAAACTGAGTGGAACGCCACGTTGTTTTAGGGTTAGGGACGATTTTTTTTATGTCAGTGGGGCACGTAGGTGTCGTTTGTCACGGCAGAGCTGTAACTCAGTTGAAGGCAGACCTTGTCTCCGTCACCAACTTCTTCGTGAGGACGGAAGTAATTCGTGACTATCCTTTGCAATGCTAGACAAAATCATAGGAAATGGATATTTATTTTAACTCATCAAAGGACTAAGACTACATGGAACGACGCCCAAAATTGACTGAATTTCAAACTCTGTGAACGAGTAACTCCTGAAAAACCGTTGGTCCAAATGGAGGGCGTTCGACCAGACTAGACAATAGTAACATCATGAACAAGCGATTATTCAGGCTGCGTGTTTGGATTATTTGGCGCTTGATGAATAATTGGTCTGTAATGAAAGACATTAGGCCATCAGTCCAACAACCATATAACAACTATCAACTACTGTAAGTTAAGTTCAGATAAAGAATAACTGAAGATACAAGGAACCGAAACTAATTCAGTCAAACGCGTTTAGGTGGCTTAAGGTGATGTACACGAGCCAATTCTTAACGGTGATTTTTAACGCCGATTTTTAATCCATGTTACCAGAAGGCAACATGTTACAGGTGTTTGAAGCGATTCAAAAACCTGTAACATTGTTGCCCTAATTTTCTTGGAGTTGATGCGTGTAACATCTTCGCCGTTCACCGCAACATCGTCCCAGAATGTACCAGAATACACTGCAATTCAAGGAATCAGAGGAGATAGAGTCTCCCCTGGGCTCCTGATGTTACAGGAGACAAGTGTTAACGCAACTTTGTTGCAGCAACGGTCGGCAACGGTTAGTTATACGAGACGATTTTTAACGCAACATTGCATGTTCGCAACGTTTCAGCCAAGTCTCCAGCTCGACATATATAGTGGACAATTGGAGTGTATTCTGGTGCATTCTGGTACGATGTTGCGTTAAAAGTCAGCGGCGAAGATGTTACACGCACCCAACTCCAAGAGCGCTAGGGCAACAATGTTGCAGGTTTTTGAATCGCTTCAAACACCTGTAACATGTTGCCGCAACAAAATGTTGCGTTTAAAATCGTCCTATCTGCCATGTTACACAACTTTACACAACTGCCATGTTACACAACTTTTAACGCAACAATGTTGTCAAAAAATCGGCTAGTATAGTATTCCCTTTATCTGAGTCCTAAGGCCACTAAACAATATTCTTGGGGGATGGGTTGTTGGGAACGAAATAAAGTCAAGCTAGAAATGTTTGTAGCTGAGGTGTGCGATCCCCTATCCTCTTAGTACTGACATCGAAACCAGTAAAATGCTCCGATCTATACGGAGCAAACTATCTGTTCTTCGCTGTTCGCAACCTGAGGAATGCAGAGGGATCAGGTCAAATCACGCCTCAAATCAGATTGGAGTCTCATTGGATTCTGGCCGAGCACAGCAAAGCCCAAGGGCTTAAGAGAAAAGATCATGTCCTTTGGAAGAGGGTTTGTATAATAAGACGACTTCCAAAGTTCAGTAAAACAGCCACTAAAAAAATGCCCCTCTGAAGAAGAGATATGGACTTCCAGGTTTGAAATATAAAGTTCCTATTTCAGTGGTAAAGTATACATGGTATACAGTGTTTTAAGGAATTAGACTGGTGTGTGTTTGTCTGGGAGTGAATCATTTGGGGATAGAGGTAACAAATAAAAATGACCACCAGCTGACCAAAAGAGGTGATCAAAATGGTTTAAAATATTGCTTTTTCCTTGTATCCTAACCCCACTTCAAACGGAGAACAGATTATCCTAATATTTCAGACTTGCTCGCTGTCAGAAATAGTTAAAATAACTTTACCCACCGTTCCTGGAATTAAAATTCTAGCAAGGTCTAGCATGGCCTAGGGTGGAAAATAAGACTTAAAGTTCAGAACGGCTCTTAAGTCATACCCTTTATGTTGACACGAACGGCTGGGAATTATCCTTGGAAGAAGATGGGAACTTTTACAGTATGTATGAAAAAGTGAGAAAACTATGAAAAATCAGAGCAATCTATAGAAATCCCTTAGTTAGCATTAACCTTTACAAGGACTTTACCACAAGCTATGCAGCTTGTCACGACCAGGGAATAGAAAATTTATAATCTTCACAATTTCTGGCTAGTTCTAACTAACTGTTCCAATGAAAGGATTTTCAAGTTATTTATACAAACCCATTATGATCAACTGTTAATGAATATCAGTATTGTGCTCTTTCTGCGAAATAGTAATTCAATTGGGAAACTGACTTAACGTGCGCGGGATTCCACCAGTTCCTCAGTCTTCTTTCCCAAATATGGCCATCAAGTGATTTCATACCATGACAAGTATCACGTTTAGAAAGCGCGGCATTCATTAACAGGAAAGAAATTGTTTGAAGCTCGCATGGACTTTGTTGCCCGAGAAAGGTGGTGTTAAGGTGTGTACTCAAGGGAGCTTGAATGATGAAAATACGTAAAACAGTTTATGTCCTCAACTATCTGAAGTTGTGTGGTACGTTACGTTGTCTTAAATTGGCTTCATGGTTATTATTTTGGCTTTCAGTGGAGTACATCGCTCGTATCAGAGGTGTAACTGAGACGGTTGGTAGCTTTGTGTCCGTCACGAACTCTTAAGTGAAGACGGAAGTGATTCGTGACGATCCGCGTGTGCAGGGGTGTGAAATGCGCGGGATGCAAGAGGCAGGAAATTATTGGCAATGCTAGATAAAATCGAAGGAAATGAAGGAAATGCACGGAACGACTTCCAAAACAGACTAAACTTCACTTACTGCCGTGGAAAAGGAGGGCGTTCGACTAGACCAGACTAGGCAATTGTGAAATTATAGACAACCGATTTCAACCTTGTTCCCAGCATCTCTCGTGAGGTAGAAGCGATTTTGGCGGGCTGCGTTTCTTTATTATTTTGGCGTTAAATTGACAAATAATTGCTCTTAAATGACAGAAATTAGGAAATTAGTCGCAACAATGCTGAATTTCATTATGTTTTTATTTCTCATGCCTTGGGTGTTGTTACAAAAGGAAGATGAACGTTTTCAGCCCCCGCAGGATTAAATCTTTAAAACTTCCCCTTAAGCTGCGAAAAGAAGTGACTCGATCATTTATGTAAACATAAATCCCGAAAAAATGGTACCATGGCAGTCAGGGAAATGTGGTTGGCGATTAGGGATAACAATATTCTAAATTTCTAACCGCTCAACATGAAAGGCACAAGTATGCTAAAGGGCTGAACGATTTACCACTCCCAAGAAAATCCAGGATGTTTTTTCTATTCCGGTTTAAACGGATTTTGTAAAATAAATTAAGGGTTCAGAAACAATTAACATTTAAGTGAGATTCCTTAGCCCGAGTTTTACTTGTTAAAATACGATATTCAATATATCTCAATAAATCTTATGAAATATGTCGCTTGTAATTGTTTGTGTTAACCAGGGTTGAAGGGGATTCGGTTTCCTCGGGACACACACAAGACTCGTGCGTGCGGTCAAATTTAGCTTGAGTGAAAAACACTGTAACTACTGGTCATTTTCTAAAAGGTTAGTGTTCTTACACAGGTACTAAGGCATGGATCACAATGTAAATCAATACATCATGAAGAAGACATTATTTCACCTCTGTTCAATAGACGGCTCATGTTTACTTTGAATAGACCAAACAGAGTGTCGGAAGAGTACAAAAATAAATTGAAAATGGATTATGTTATAATCCACTTAAAACTCTAATCTTTTGTCAATCTCAGTTTTAAGTATTGTTTCTTCTAGTGAGGTTGAATAGTGAAACGTTTAGATAACTGAACATTCCAGAAAAATATCCCATAAGAAAATAGCTGTTTGCCATTGCTTATGAAGAAATTCAAACGTAGCTTAGCATGCGAATACAGCCGGCCGCCTCTCCGCGCTCCGACCACTTGCCGCGTTTGCGCGCCCAAACGCGACAAGCGGTCGGAGCGCGGAGAGGTGGCTGTAATCGCATACTAAAGCCTGGTTCACACTTGTGACATAAGCACAAGCGTAAGCGTAAGCATAAGCATAATGATGTTCACACTTGTGACACAAGCACAAGCGTAAGCGTAGGCATAAGCATAATGATGTTCAGACTTGTGACACAAGCACAAGCGTAAGCGTAAGCATAAGCATAATGATGTTGACACTAGCGACTTACGCATGTGCAGTGCGAGTCACGTCGGTGGATAAACAAGATGGCATAAGCATAAGCACAAGAAAAAGGAAAATGTTTCTTTTTCTTATGCTTATGCTTATGCTTATTTCACCTCAATGCACACTAGCGTTTTCTTATGCTTATGCTTACGCTTACGCCTGTGTGAACCAGGCTTAAATGTAGCTGAATGAAAACAAAAAGTCAGGATGGAGGTCGAAAGAGGAGCATGTTTAATGCATCCCGGCAAAAGCACACTTAAGAGTCTTTTCTGCAAGGTGTAGAGTACCATGAACGCGGGCCCTTGCTCTACCTTAGAGCAGAATGCAGCGGGATTCATTGCCATATTTAGAACTACTAAAAACATAATAATTCAAAACAAAAATTGTCAAAACATACCAAGGCTCAAAAACCACAGGAAGACCTTAGGGCGGCATGCACATATGGCTTCTCAAGGGGTCATCATGGACATCGCGTACGCGTAATTTTTGTCAACTCGGCCATGAGTGTACCTAACACTGACGTAAGTGAGGTCCGGATCGCGTATTATTTGCAAGAAGCATACCACCATAAATTCTGTCTGTCAGACACACGCTCTGAGGGACTACATGGAATCAAAACAATAATGGATTAGAAAGCCTAATTACACATAATGTGAGATTGAGGTTTCTTCTAAAACGATATGTTTCCATACGTGTGTGTTGGTGGATAAATTTTTGAGAAAAATTAATAAAAACACCGAAGTACCGTTACCAGCCATCATTTACTAAAGTCACGTTTCATAAATGAAAAGGTATATCCTGAAAGATAAAAGATAATTTGAAGTTTATACTATGCAGCCACCAAATATTTTCATTCGTCTGTGGTGACTGGTCAAAATGCGTTATGAGTCAAAGTATGGGAAATATCAAGCAATATTTCCCTGAACTAAAAAGTTAGCAACATGGCGGCGCCCTTTCTGGGAAGAAAATATTTAAAGAATAATTTTAAACACAATAACCTTTATTTTGCTTTGATTGGATGCATGGATAATTGTCCCTGATAACCATCTATCCATCGGAACTCTCACGCCTCTCCGTCTGCAAGCTATTTGTATCTCGGAACGGATATTTTTATTTTGACACGAAAGCACCCTGCGCCCGTCCCCATTTTCTAGACATTGAGCTAATTACATTTTGACGCCAGCGTTGTCCGTCGGTTATTTTCGTCAGTTTTTTTATTAATCATTTAGAGAGGAAAACAAATCTGCGCAAACAGACAATATCTACGATCAAACCGTAATTCCAGGGTGGTCAACAAGTCAACATTTTGCTTCGGGTTATTTGTTTATTGGTACTTTATTTCCTTAAATAATTCATCGGTTTTCCTCTGTTTTCTGTTTTCTTTTTATTATGAAAATTATGAGCATCATGGGTGGACAAAACAACATCATATTTTTTGCGTGCGAATTTACGAGCACGGAACCCGTAGAGTTTGCGATTATCATTGTTCGTCACGCGCCAGCAATCGGTCATCTCATTTCAGGGGTTTGTTCTTTTCTCGCTCGAGAAGACTTGCAATTTTTTCTCTCTCTCTCTCTGCTTCCCTTTTCCTCTCGTTTCTCCTCGAATATGTTGAAGGTTAGTCATATGCCTTTTTTAATATTGCCCTTTGACATTTGCGTTTGCAAAAGAGGAAGTCGGTTGACGCACTTATTGAGCATTATATTTGCACCCCGTCAATTGATATTTTTGAATCGAGGGCCATAGATAATTGCCCTGTAAACACCTACAAGAGTTCATTAAGAGATTTTTGGTAAATTGCGCTTAATAATTGAATAAAAACTAATTATTTTTGTTTCAACACACTATCCTGATCGAGAGAGCGATGCTCTCAAAAGCAATCACTACACTATAGAACCAAATCACCCTTCATGAACATCACCTTGGCGTGACCTTTTTGTGCCCATAGCCATTGTTTATATGACCAGATAATTTCCGCAGCGTGTTTACGGTCGGCCTCGCAAATATGGGAAGCATTTATTTGATTAGCAGACCCTTGTTCAAACATAATGAAGTTCTATAAAAAAAATATTACAAAACTAATTATTTTAATAACGAAAATGAATCCAAACAACGAAGGGACGTCAAGCCGAGACAATTAGATTATTCTTTTTCCGACATGTGACAAACCTAAGCTATGTGAAGAACGAAAACGTAAGGGGCGTTTCCTTAGTGGTTATCAGTTACTATGTTGACATGTTATAATCTCTGGGATCAACTGTAAGGTCTTTAATTTTATCGACAGAGCGAGGTACCAACACGTCGCGAAATAACTCAGACGATATAAGGATTGGAGGACAGGATGTTTAGCCTGCTACACGTTCTGTTCTTATTGCTGGGGATACCAGCCATCAACGCATACAGTAAGTAACAGTTATGATAAATTTCCTTTATCTACTTTCAGTTTGACATGTTACAATAACAATATCAAATGTAAACATCTCTCAAAGTTCACACCGTACAACATAGGAAACCGATTTTCTTCATACACGGGAACATAAAGCGAACAAGAAAGAACGTTTCTTTCGTTAATTACGCAAGACTACCTCACAATAGCGATAGATACATAACACGTAATATTAATCATGCTCCATTCATCAACAGTTTAAATAAAATGTTCATCAAATTATTCAAATTGTTATTTTACGCGGACCTGGTTATTACCTCTTCAGTTTTTATGCCCGATCGCACTAACAGAGCGCATTTATAAAACAACTTTCATATTTTGGTTGCATTATGCTTGGAATGCGACTTCTCTCATGTACCAACTGTTGAAAAAAGAAAAAAAAATACAGAAGGTAGAAAGTGGAAGTTAATATATGGCATTGGGTTCAGAAATCATTCAACCCCTGTCATTGAGTCGCGCGACTTCTCTTTAACTCCTCTAAAAAACAAGTTGTTGACTGTGAGTAGGTCTTTGTACTGTTCAACACAATTTTTTAATTAAAAGTAACTTTAAGAGACACTTAACTAAGGTATGTATCTTTACTTGCTTAAAAGTGTTAATGTCATTTTGTTCACCGCCGACGGGTTATGAGTGCTTTTTGCTGTCTAATATTTTTGTTGGAGTTATTTTACGATCGTAAATTAAGTCTGAGAGCTTTAAGTTTGACAAAATAGACCATTCGTCTTCTGAAACGAACTGTAAACATGTGACGTCATCCGCTCGTGTTTACTTAACCACGCGAGCCAGCCTTGAGAAGGATTTGGAAATAAATCGTCTTCGAAGATCACGCGACGGTAAAATGCTAGCAGGGTTAAAAAAACACGAAAGATTTTTCATTTGGCTACCATCTATCTAGTACCAGCTTATGGCCGAAGATGGTTCATTTTCATGCCAGATTGTCATAAGACGATGGAAGACTTTCAACATTCCGACGCAGATAAACGTGCCGGCTATTCCACTGGGTTTTTGAAGGTGACAAAAATGAGAATAGAATGCTAACAGGAGAATATTTGTCTCAGCCTGGCCAGTCCGAAACACGATTCATTGTCTCTAAATTTCCGTTTGCTTTTGGTATCAAACATTATAACACGTGGCACCAACACTGTTTTATCGCTGTTCCAACAAAAGAAATCAACAAAGTCAGTCATTTTTTTCTGTCGAAGTTTTCATCATTGCTTTGCTTTCCATGCAGAGTCGTATGCACTGGCTCTATCACTCTTGAAATCGACTGACTAATTATGGTACGAAATTTAGTCCAATGAGAGGGCGAAGTTTTGAAGTTAGTGTTACTACCAGATAAAACCAATCTATTTATTTGGGTTTTTGAGTATTTGGAAGTTTTCCAGTTATTCCACTAAAACGACAGAGTTAAACGGACGAGAGTACTTGTATAAAAACACATTATGCTATCCTCAGAACCGGTGGAGCCAGCCGGGCTTGTTCACTGATTCACGAAAGTTGCGATAACGTCTTGGGCTCGCACTAAGTATGTTTGAAAGATTGGTGGAAATAGTTAGTATTGCGTTGTGGAAGCCCAGCGTATTTCATTAAGGTATCATAAAATGTTAGCAAGCCAAGCAATGTTCGAATCCTTGTCGAGAATTAACAGTATGTATACGAAGATAATTTTTACAGCCGCTAGTTATAAGACGGGCGCCAAGGCTAGGCCTGTCCGTTAATCCCTGTTAAGATAAAAAATCGCACTTTGACCCCTCCGTACGCTCCGTGCTCCTCCCTCTGCTACCTCATGGTACCAGACTCGTACCCAGTCGCTATTTACATGTTTTGTGGGGAGAGAAGATTGGATGCGAAGATGAATTGAGGCGTACGGGGTGTCGTGGGAAGAGGCGAAGGAAAAATAGCGACTGGCAGTCTTCGATCCAATAATGCGGCCGGTTTTACTCGGCTCTGGTGCTGGTTCAGAAGTAGGTGTCAAGTCGTGTTTGCCCTGCGTAGAAAACTTGACTTTCGCTTCCTCCGTAGGGAATGGTTCGGTCGTCTGAAAAGGGAAACGTTATGCAACGATGATGGCACGATTATTAATATTCGTTGAACTCAATAAATATTTAAGCTTATGACTCTCGTGCTTTGTTGCCTTCCACCAATAATAGGAGAAGTAGAGCGTATTCCATATCTAAGATATCTGTATAGGAGAACGAGCTATTACTGTACAGTGTAATACTAAACTTCGATTCACAATTCACTGAACTGTCCAAATCGACCACAGCGTCTTCCCGGGAAGCTTTCTGCGAAGAAGCCATCACAACCCAACAAAATAGAAAACATTCTTTGGACGAACGTTTAGTTCGTTAAATAGTAACTAGAACTCTTAGTGAATTTGGACTACAAGAGATGTCTAAAATAACTTCGTTTTCTTGAAAAAGAACACTGCATGGTTCCACGCACGATTGCATGGATCTGTTAAACGAAATCTGCCAGTCGCTACTTTTCCTTCGCCTCTTCCCACGACACCCTACGCGCGCGCCTCAATCCATCTTCACATCAGGAGCCCGTCACATCCAATCTTCAGGGTACGAGTCTGTCGTGGTACAGCTGGACTACGATATCGAAGGTTTCAAGAGACCTTCGATTCAGAGCCATCAGCATTTAGCAAAAGCTGAATGGTACACATATACGGCTGGTCCAGTTGATTTGTAGCCAACCGAATGTTTACAATTGGAAACTGTGTTTTGACGTACATGCATGTATCTAAAAAGAAAATCAGCCAGTACGTGTGTAGCGATTGCAATCGGTGTGATGTACCAGTGGTCATACTGAGTTTACCAATTCGCCGGTTCTGATTGGAGACGACAGCGTGCATCTGTTTAAACAACTCAGACACCTGATAGTTTTCGTTCTAGAAAATGGGGACACTGGACTACTTTAAACTTTGTTGCTGATGTTTGGAATGCCTTAGACATTTTGTTAAGAGCCCCACCTTAGTTGTATTTAAGCGTGGCCTGTGCAAAGCCAAATTTTAATCCCCTGTCCCATTTCAGTTCAGTTGTACCTTGCTTATTTTACCATATAACTACTTCGTTTTATCCTTTCTTAAGATTTTCTTACTTTAATATAGTTTAGATCTTTGTCGAGGGCCCCGTTCTGTAACCCACTTCATAATGTGATGTACTGGCTTCCTCATTAAAGATGTTTATTATTAAAGAAAAACAAGTGAGGGCTATAGGCCTGAAGCGAGGGGTTATGTTATTTATTCCCCTCGTGCGTTGCCCGAGAGGAATAAACCCCGAGCTGAAGGTCTATATCTGGCTTATTTTTACTTTGGCGAGCTGTGGATTCCTCAACGGACCCAGAAATACATTGATGAAAAATGTATTAATTTATTTTTCATTTTTTTTCAACTTGTTTTTACTTAATAAGTTGTGATAATATTGGTGTTAACGAGGCACATACTATTTCTTTGTTTGATGCTGACCAAAAGTTACCTACTCTTCAATCTATTACACAAGGGATTTGGCATCACTCAAAATATTACCTGCATAGATTCATATCTTAATTTCCAATTAGTTGTTTGTGGAGCGATGTCGAGCGATTCGGAGCGGGTAATGTTTCTAACCCAGACCCCTTAGGCCTTAAGAGTGAAATTTATGACCACTTGAAATTCCATATGCTATTTACAGAGTTTAGTCAATAGAAACAAATATTGTGGTGAAGAAAGCTGCTCGAATTTGCCAGAGCTACTATCGACCAAACGTTCTTCGATTGAAACACTATAAATTAATACATGTATTACCACTGAATCAAAGTAGGTCACAATGAATTTATTTGTCAATAATTGGCTCTACCTCGGTGTAAAAACCGGTGAAACTTACGAATGTCGTAAAACAAAGAGAACAAAGCATTAATCAAAACAATAGCGCACAGCAAAACAATACCTCATAAATCTTTGAACGGAGGTAGAACCATTCTGTGCATTCATCATAAACTCTATTTTAAAAAGGAAATTATTACTTAGTATTCTTAAAGTTCAATGGTCACATTTAAGAATTTCATAGACTTAAAACATCATAGTAAGCTTTTATATGAATGCATTAAGAGAAAGAAAAAAAAAGCCAGCAGGTCCGGTTCAGTTTAGTTTTTAATGTCGTTTAAAACAAATTTTCCATTGTAAGAACAATCACAAAATGAAATGGACCTGAATTGTAGCGTAATGAATCTCTTTATGTTGTGATTTTGTGTATTTTAACTTGCACGAATTCATTTCCAGAAAGTGTTGGTTGTCCTATCCTTGAAAAGAAGGATATCGTCAAGAAATGCAGTGCAAGGGTTGAACATATCTGCCTTGATGATTCATCTTGTCCTACGGAATCCAGATGCTGCCCTACTTCTGTGGACGGTGGATGCTCTCTTATGTGCGTAAAGCCTCGCACTCTCGGTAAGTAAAACAAAAAAACAAACAAATACACAAACAAGCAAACCGAAAAAGTGGAAGGGGAACATATTAGAAACAAAAGAATGGATATCAAATATGGGATTGTTTTTATATTATTACCTTTTAGAGCAGTTTTCAATTGAGTGTCGTAAAACCAAAACCAAAAACAAGGCAATTACTCTGACCAATCACAACAGACAGAAACAGTGTAATGAACCAATCAGAATTCGAAGTAATTACACGTAACCGGCGAAGGATATTCGTTTGCTATGAGATGTTAAATCTGTTAAAATTTAAATATCTCATCTCTGAGTGGCGCTATCGATAAGCGCCCACGCATTGTTTCCCAACGGTAGCGGCTTCAAACCCTGCAGAAGTCAAGAGCTATCTCTCCTTCGTTCTTTATGGAGTTATTTATGGAATTATTTATTTGGCAGAGCGGGAGTATGGGCAGGTAACTACAAAAACAAACTGTATTACTAGAAGCGGCAAGTCGCCATAGCGACGGTCGCTTAAAAACGGGTAATACAAGAAGCGACTCGTCGCCATTGAGACGGCCGCTTAATGAAAAAAATATATGAGGTGCTCGTTAGTGAGCTATGGCAATTTTTCAACTCACAGATCTGAATCTGCCTTGTTTTCAATGTGCTCATGCATGAGCGCGCGCTAATGACAGAAGGATGGGCGATGCAATTGTGAGGAATCGCCTTAAAGACGTTTCCCCTCACTCTTCAATCTCACGTGTTCATGAACATAGTATGCGTTTGGGCTAAAACTCGAATATTTTTCGGCAGCTTAAAAGGTTTCATAACTGACTATCATCTTGGAAGATGTGCTTCAGCGCTTCAAAAAGTTCATTTATTAAGACGCGTTTGTTTCGCTCTTTTACAGCCTAACCTTTACTAGCATCTGAAATATGTCGGGTTTGACACTAGCATGACTTTCCTAGTTCTTTCATGTTGCGGAATGCTATCTATTATTATATTGATATTTATTAACAATTGATTTGTTCACTGATTTGTTACCGCCTACAGAGGGCTGTCCTATTCCGCTAGACTTTGCGACGATTGTGGATACGTCGGGCAGCATTAGCAGAAGGGACTTTAAGAAACTACGTGATTTCGTCGAGGATATGGTAGACGGGTTTGACATCTCAGAGAAAGGAACCCATATAGCTGTCATTGAATACAGCACTAATGCCTCAGTGCAACTGCGCTTTAATGATTTCTCTGGAGCGCAGTTGAATGCAGCTAACCTTAAAAGAAGAATTCGAACCATTCCGCACGCTCGAGGGAGTACCTACATAGACAAGGCTCTAAAACTGGCAGATACTGAAGTATTCTCTGAAAAAGGTGGAATGAGACCAAATGTTACGAAGGTGAGCAAAAGTCATCTTACAGGAGACGACTTTAAAGCCCGGAGAAACGTCCGCGAAAGATTGACTCTCACTCGGTACCAGAACCTCTTTTACACTGCTTTTGTTGTTGCTGTAGGATCGATTTCTAGCCGCTGTTTTGGGAAATGAGCCCGCGCTTACTCCTCGGGGAGTGGCGGAATTCGAGCCTATTGTTGCTGGCGAAATCCATACTTTCCCCACGCTGTCCCAAGGAATTCTGAAAGTCTCGTCTTTTTATGTTTTTTCTTGGGCATAGCATTCAACGAAGCACTAATTGTAGAGATTGTTTCTGAAATCGGAAATAGCCCGTTTTGCAGTTGTGTGCTAAGTGAGCTGGTCTATTAATGGAAACGAGGCTGGGGGATGACCTTGTTTTGATACAAACCTCTTCCTTTCTCATGCAAATGTGGACGAGTTAGCATAAGAACAACATGATTTACATGAGAAAAGCAGTGAGGTCTGTATCAAAACAAGGACACCGCCGGCCTCGTTCGCATTCATAGGCCAGGTCTCTGAACATGCAATCACGGTAAAATGGGCTATGCGGTATTTGCATTTTATCATAGAATATATCGACTTGAAGTTGATGAAATATTTTATGCCGGGCAAGTGAAGACGCTAAAAATAGCAAAACTAAATCCGAATTGGCGTCTTAAATTTATTTAGCGTGCGTTGGAAGAGTGACTCAATGAGCTGGTCTATTAATGGAAACGAGGCTGGGGGTGACCTTGTTTTGATACGAACCTCTGCCTTTCTCATGCAAATGTGAACCAGTAAGCATAAGAACAACATGATTTACATGAGAAAAGCAGTGAGGTCTGTATCAAAACAAGGACATCGCCGGCCTCGTTTACATTCATAGAACACTTCACTGAGCATGCAATTGTAAAATGGGCTATGCGGTATTTGCATTTTATCATAGAATATATCGTCTTGAAGTTGATGAAATATTTTATGCCGGGCAAGTGAAGACGCTCAAATAGCAAAAAAATAAATTCGGAATTCGGCGTTGGAAGAGTGAAAAAAAAGAGTCTCAACCGATATCCTTTCCTATTCTCAGGTAGCTCTAGTCATGACAGATGGTATGCAGACGGTAGATGACGAAGATGCTCTTTCGTCTGATATTCTGAATGCTGCGGTGCAACCTCTGAAAGATAAGAACGTCAGAATATTATCTCTTGGTATTGGAGGAGGTGCCAACCTATTTGATCTTTTGACTATCGCCTCCACCAGCACTGATATGTACCTGGCCGAGAACTTTGAACAGCTCAAAGATCTGGTAACTGATCTTACCCAGAATAAGTGTCCAGGTAGAGAAATTTTGGTCATTAGTTATGTGAAGAGTAAACTTAAAAAAAAAAAAGCGTTCGGGGACAATCGCTCTATACCGAAACACTCTTCGTGATTTTGTCGGGAACTGATTCGCGCCTCGCTCTTGTAGACTGCAGGCCGTCCCTTTTTTACCACAATTGCTAGTAATCTCGCAATTTGATTGGCTAATTTGCCGTTGTCGATAAGAGTTTAGACAATGCCATTTTTCAGCTCGCGCTCTGAAATTAACATTTTCTTAGTCGTTGATCGGATGCATGATATTGTGGTAAAAATCAAATATAATGTGGTTAAGCGTTGTCTATACTCTCATCGACAACGATATTCGTCATCACAGTACGTGGTGAAAATTTGCTGTGGACTTACTCGGCTGCGCCTCGTGAGTGCACAACATTTTGACCACTGTGATGACGAATATCGTTGTCGATGAGAGTATAGACAACGGAAAACCACATTCAATTTAAGTTAACCAGATAGTCGAAAAGCGCAATCAATCAGCAGCGCGGTGAGCAACAGTGCAGTGAGACTGGAACGAGAAGAAAAATGTGAAAAGAGACTCGCCTCTCCCCCAGTCTGCCCTCGGCGCATTAACTTCAGATTTCACCAGTCTCGCCGCGCTATTGGCGTGAGCTCCCCACTATCCTGAAAGGGACTGCTAGCAGTCTACGCTCTTGGGGCTGATTCACAATGTACCATGTCAAGAAAACTGTCGAGAAGTAATACTGATTCGCTCTTGTACAGTGCATGAAACCCTTGAGGTATGCGGAATCTGGTGTCTGGTATCATGCCGTCACCGGTCTTTTTTCATCACACAGGTGCAATAATGAATGAAAATGCATGATTGATAAGCGAACCTAACAAAACTGTGGGGTCACCCTGCAAAGGAGTAGCATGTCCTCTGGGGGTAGAGTTGGGATTTGGGGAGGATGGGTAGAGGAGAGGTATTAGTAGTAGTTTCTATAGCTATTTCACGAAGTGTTAGCGTTGTCCTGTGAGAGAAACCCTTGGCTTATGCCAAGCATGAAGACCTTTATACTCTTAATCGTAAGTTCGCAATCATATTTAATCGTATTCATATTTAACTCCATCTCAAAACTGATGGCACTTTGAGCTCCACCACGTCAGGTTTTTATACAAAAAATTGGGCATCTTTTCTTACACAACAGTGGTTATAAGAATACATGAACGTGATAACATCTTGTTTGACGTTGCAGTGCATGGCAACTGGTCAACGTGGAGTCCTTTTGGCGCATGCTCAGTGACTTGTGGTAGAGGTGTGCAGGCACGTTTTCGAGCATGTGACAATCCACCTCCAGCGTACGGAGGACGCGACTGTGTTGGAGAGAGTGAAGACATCCGCCCTTGTAATGATATTCCATGCGAGGGTAATATTTTGGTTAAGCCCACTACAAATTATCCCATAGGGAACTTATTAGCTTTACAACAGTTAAAACATAAGACCGCTTAGAAAATAGAATTACTGTGAGCTAAAACAAGGCCGTTTCTGAGCATTAAATGTTCAAGCAAGCAACCGTGGACGATAATCCTGCTGGTATATGTTGGGTCAAACTGGTGATCTTTTCTGAGCCTCCGTGTAGAAGTTAGTACTGAACCTCGACTCGAGTATCAGTGTATTTCTGGTAATGTTTTAGACACTGAGAAAAACATCATCAACAAGAAAAACGGGCGTTCTTCGTGTTTCCTCGATACTAGATTTGCAATGTCATGCTGAATGGATTTTTGTCATTGCAATGATACAATTCGCCATTAATCTGATTTTTATGTTTTTAACATATAGTTGACGGCAACTGGGCCGAGTGGAAGCCCTGGGGAATATGCCCAGTGACGTGTGGAGGAGGAATTCAAACACGTGAAAGGACATGCACCAATCCACCACCTTTGAATGGAGGGAGGGCTTGCGAGGGTGACGGTGTCCAAACACAGCCGTGCAATGAAATTCCTTGTCCAGGTAAGAAAGTCCATCACAGATAGATTCATAGATGTTTGATATTCACACTTTATGTTTTTATATTTAGACTCCAAACACAGAAAGCACTGTTCAATATGGGGATTTCGTGTTAAATAGATAAAATTAATGAATAGTTGAATACTTGAATGAATGAACTGCGTCAATGAATAAATTTTATAAATGGACTGCGTCAATGATCAAATTTTATAAATGGATGGATGGATGGACGAATGAATGGATGAATGAATGAACACATACTTCAAATTCAAACTTTGCCAGAGTTTGAAGACGATAAGTTCATGATCAACCAAAGATTCAAAGCAAACACCACACTGTATTCACAGTCACACAATTTACGTTAAATGAGACAATCAGCCATTCGGAAACTATTTCCACTCTGTCCAAGAGTAACAGAAAAGATTAATTTAGCATGGGTTATCAGAAACAATACTAACCTAATCTTAAACAAAACTTATGAAGACTAGCGGCCCCGGGGGGGGGGTACTCCCTTATATGGGCCTTATATGGGTCTTTTAGCCGGTTTGGTCTGAAATAGGGCATCGATTTTGACCATTTTGGTTTGAAATAGGTTATGATTTGGGCACTCTAGTCTTGAATTGGTTATGTTTTTTAGAAGAAGCAACTTCTTCGTCATTAGGCGATAACCCCATAAACAAAAGCCCTTCTCAAATTATGTTAACGCCAACCGTATACGTGAAATATAGGTCATCTGAACTAGGTATAAAATAGGGTGTCCAATATTTGGTCAGGTCTGAAATGGGGTGAGGGTTTCAGGAAGCCGGCCGCACAACCCCACCCAATTTTTCTGTGAGTACCCCCCCCGGACTAGCGGTAAGCAGTCGAAACGTCGCGATCTCTTATCTCTTGCATGGTGACTATAATTCATGAGACAAACCATAATACATTTTATTATATTCTACCTACCTACCTACCAACCTACCTTCATACCTACGTACCACGGTTACTTTCATTCCAATTTGACTACTAGTTTTTTCAGAAATTAAAGTTCTAAATGGGAGGGTAGAGGGATATGGTGTCTGGCGATGAATATCGTAGCGACTGTATTATATGCCGTGAGTCTCCAGCCGAATTGCACTGAAGACCAAGTTAGTTTTTTCGCAGTTTTGGGCATTGAAATTTTATGCATTATCGGGATCTCGGAGGCTTGAACTTGACAGCGTCAACGTTCTTTCGTAGTTGATGGTAGATGGACCGAATGGAAGGCTTGGTCGCAATGCAATGTCACGTGTGGTGGTGGAACACAGAGTCGTTCCCGAACGTGTACTGATCCCCCGCCGCAACATGGCGGCGAAGACTGCAGTGGAGAAAACGAAGAAGTGCGATCTTGCAATAACTTTCCATGCCCAAGTAAATACCTTTTGTTTCTACTACTCTGCTACCTACTCGAGATGGTCCCTTGTCCTTTTTAGAGGAAAAATTAAAATATAATACATTGAAAGAGCTGCCATACCCGAGTTAGGACCTGAGTTAGCCATATGTATTCACAGTTATCCCTCGATAATTTTCTAAAATTCACGGATCATCATAACTGAATTTTGACCCATTTCAATTCAATAGTATTCTGATTAGCAATTCATCATTCATACTGCATTTAATTCCATAGTTTCAACTTTAATATTATTATTCCATTTCATCTTTATTTCCCAACGCATGTTGGTGTCTTTATCTCGCTTGATAACTATCTTGAGACTTGGCATTCGCTTTGTATTTATGTTGATCTCAGCTAGTTCATTTCTAACGTCACAACCGGAAGAACAGTGGTCAATGACCTATAATCTTCCTGGGCTGGGCTGTCTCTGAGTAGAAACATTAACAGATGGAAGTTTGATTCTTCCCCTTCAACTTATTACCTTTAAAAGATAAAGCATTCACTCATTATAACATTAGGTTGAAAATATAACATCCATAGCATTATTTAAATGCACAGTTGCCGTGTCGAACATTTTATCCCAGTATCGCGGTCTACCACAATTATCTGAATTCATTAATCATTTAACAACACTAATATTAACTCCATTAATTAAATGCACAGTTGATGGAAAGTGGACCGCGTGGAAGGCCTGGGAACCATGTTCGGTAACCTGCGGTGGTGGTGTACAAATGTCGCGTCGTTCGTGTACTAATCCCGAGCCTGCGTTCGGAGGAGCTGACTGTGAAGGGGTCAGCGTGCGATCGCAATCATGCAATGAAAGAGGATGCCCTGGTAATAACTTATCACTAAAAAATTAATAAACCAACTTAAAAAATGGAAAAGTTAAGCCATTTCCGAGTCCCGTTTATACATTAAGTGTTCCATAAGATTATGCAATGAGCGAAACACAGATCACTTCAGGCTCATCTCATTCGTAGTTTGTTTGCGTAACAATAAGTATCTACTGCCCTCTAACCATAGCTATTAAGGCCCGGGCAAAGGTCTTTAACATTTGCTTCAACATACGTTCGATTTTATTGCACCCTGTTGAACGATGTTGAACACCGGGGGTGACAAACGGTTTCAACACATCATCAACATTTGACTCCGGCAAAGCGTCACGAGAGGCCAGGTATTCAGTTCCAGGATTTTTCGCAGCCGCGGTTATTACTATAGCTACGTCTTTGAGAGACCGATTAGTGCGCACGCGCATACCTGATAATATTCAAAGCGGGTGACAAACGGCTTCAACATCGTTCAGCATTCGCGATAACAAAAGAAATGTTGGATGGATGTTGAAGGAAAGCTTAAACGCTTTTAAACTAATTCAACATCGATTTAACTTCCATTCAACATGTTTCAACACGGTTGAAAGCGGGTGGCAAACGGTTTCAACGTTGCTTTTCAACAAAATCGAATGGATGTTGAAGCAAATGTTGAAGCCGTTTGCACGGGCCTTTACTTACGGGTCGAGTGTCATAATCATACAGTTTAGTTTCATTAATTACTTTTAAGAATTTTTTAAAACATTTTTGTTCCCTGCACCCAATGTTTCCACAGACCCCGGTACCCCACGTTTTCCACAGACCCCGGCACCCTGTGTTTTCCACAGTCTCCGACATTCAGACCCTGGCACTCCGCGCCCCGTCTTTTCCACCAAACCTTTCAACTCATTAAATTTGTTGGAAAGTATCCGAACTTTCCTCCACTGAAGGACTAAAGAAAGAAAAAATCTACGCATGAATTCTCTCCTTCACCATAAAGATGTAAAGTTTTTATTTCACCTCGAAAATTATTTCATTTAACACACTTGCTGAGCCACTGCTTCAGCCAGACTAGTTAAACTTGCCGTTTTACGAAATTTTACGAAGTTGCCGTGGTTACCATGGTTACTTAAGCTGTCAACTGGAAGACAAACAAAGTGACTGCATGTTGTATATTTCAAGTTGCGTATGAGTGCGGAAACTTGGAACCAACCACTTGAAATCAATGCCATTCTTTCGTAGTTGATGGCAAATGGAGCAACTGGAAGGCCTGGTCGACATGCAGTGCCACGTGTGGTGGCGGAACACAAAATCGTTCTCGAACTTGCACCAATCCCGCGCCAAAATATGATGGTAAAGACTGCAGTGGAGAAAACGAAGAAGTTCGATCTTGCAATGACCTCCCATGCCCAAGTAAATCACTTTCGATTGTATATTAATTGGTAATCCCTATTTAATGTCAAAATTAGAGTTTTCGCTGACTGCCCGGATTACTTTTCTCTCTTCTAGTCATATATGGATTACTGCCATTGAAAGCTTTGCTCCATACATGTCTAAAAGTAAAAAAAAAAAAACTATGCCCACTTAACGTCAGTGGAGAAAATTAGTAAAATTTGTGTTCAGAGCTCAAAGCAACACCGTGTCAAACATTTTATCCCAGCCTCGCGATCCACCACAATTATTTGAATTCATTAATCATTTAACATTACTAATATTAACTCCATTAATTAAATGCACAGTTGATGGAAAGTGGACCGCGTGGAAGGCCTGGGAACCATGTTCAGTAACCTGTGGTGGTGGTGTACAAATGTCGCGTCGTTCGTGTACTAATCCTGAGCCCGCGTTTGGAGGAGCTGACTGTGAAGGGATCAGCGTGCGATCGCGATCATGCAATGAAAGAGGATGCCCTGGTAAATATCTTAATTGAAATACGCAATGATGACCAAATAAATCAAAAAGTACTTTGAAAGTAAAAACTAAATAAGGAACCAACAACCAACAATGCGCCGAAAGGCGAGTTAACATGATGGTAACCTAAATTTAAGATCACCATTATAATTATCAATAAATTATAATCAGTTATAAATTATAGTGATCATCGTCGTCGTTACCACTACTTTTGATAGGTAGATTGCATTCTTCCTCAAATGTTAGGTCACTTCCACTCTTCCAACGGTTTAGAAATTAGGATAACTTCCTACTTAAAGAGGGAAATCTTTTTCAGGCCCAATGCCTACATACTATGGGTCTCCGGGATTTATCGGCCAATTTCCTTTTTCAGATATTCAGTATGATCCAAAAATAAAGGATTAATTGCTACCATTTTTAGTCGCTTTAACCACTACGAGATGTATATTTTTGACATTACTTCCTTTGGTCGAATCCAGTGTATTTACGGATGCGACTTTCGCAAAGTAAATACAATCAATCAATAACTATGGACTGTCATGGAGCCAGTATAAGTAGCTAATTTTTCAATATAAAAGCTATTCAATTTCTACCACTTCTGCATCATCTGATTATTCATTGTTTAGGATCAACATACGTCTTTACGTTACGGTATACCAGACGTTTCGGTACTCAATCGCGAACCATATATACAAAATGCAAAACGAATATTTTCATTTTCCCACTTAACGTCAGTGGAGAAAATTTGTGTTCAGAGCTCAAACCAACACCGTGTCAAACATTTTATCCCAGCCTCGCGGTCCATCATAATTATGTGAATTCATTAATCATTTAACATTACTAATATTAACTCCATTAATTAAATGCACAGTTGATGGAAAGTGGACTGCGTGGAAGGCCTGGGAACCATGTTCAGTAACCTGTGGTGGTGGCGTACAAATGTCACGTCGTTCGTGTAGTAATCCTGCGCCCGCGTTTGGAGGCGCTGACTGTGGAGGGATTAGCGTGCGGTCTCGATCATGCAATGAAAGAGGATGCCCCGGTAAATGATTGATCTTTAATGACGGAAGATGTTGATAACTTAACAAACTAACCCAAGTGCATCGCAAGTAATTATAAAAACGTGGAGAATTACCTGTTTGGCATAGATATGGCGGAACGCTGAGTAGGTGTTCTAGGATTAGGTTAGCTCAGTGGTAGAGCACCGGACTACCGTGCGGGAGGTCGTGGGTTCGAACCCCGGCCGGACCAACACTCAGGGTCTTTAAATAATTGAGGAGAAAGTGCTGCCTTTGTAATGACATCTACAAACGGTTAGACTTTCTAGTCTTCTCGGATAAGGACGATAAACCGTAGGCCCCGTCTCACAACTCTTCATAATTCTCTGATTCTGTGGGACGTAAAAGAACCACTAGGGACGCAACAAAACTCTGGCAGTGACCACCCCTAGTGTCTGTCTTAATTTGATATTTACATTACGGGGGCACTCATAACTCATCTTCATTAATTGTAAACTGCTTTATAAGCAGTCTGACAAAGTCCCCCGGCCAGTGTTGTAATGCGCATTTGAATATTGCATAGAAAATGCGCAATATAAATGTGATATATTATTATTATTATTATTATTATTATTATTATTATTATCATTATTATTATTATTGTTGGCATCATTGTTATTGTCATTATGACTGTCACTGTCATTACGATCGTGATTGCTTCCCTATTAAAGTGCCCATAACCCAAAATACTTTATTCGCTTAAATGAATCTTTGCATCTGTTCGAAACGCATTGAGCCTTTTAAAACCAAATCTTGACTTTTTATAGGCTGTAAAGGTTACAAAATCTAGCCATCACCTGCCCCATGACCGAGCTAGTAAGGAGCATGGGTCTAGTCCTGGTTTGACGTCACAAACTGATTTGCATGGCATTAAGTCTTTCTAAACATGCATGCAAAGCAGTTTTTGACGTCAAACCAGGACTAGACCCATGCCCTTACTAGCTCGGTCGTGGGACAGATGATGGCTAGATTTCGTAACTTTTACAGCCTATAAAGAGTCAAGATTTGGTTTAAAATGGCACAAAATGGCACAATGCGTTTCGAACAGGTGCGTAGATTTATTTAAGGGCAAAACATATTTTGGGGTTAGGGGCACTTTAACTTACTCAGTATAGTATAAAATATAGAGATCTGTTTTGTTTTGAAATCACTTCTTTTGGTTGTATGGTACGCTCCTCTACTCGGGCACTTCGTGCATTGCACAATCCACATAGCCTCGTAGTACTGGCTTTGATTTTCAGTGCATGACTGATGAATAACTTTTCATTTGATGCATTTATTTATTAACACCAATGTGAAGCAATGTAAGATTTTTCTTTATCCTTAGACATATTTAATTACGTTACTTCATGCGTCAATACAATTGAATACCACCACTAACGTACATGCAAAACGAATATCCGGAACGCGTTTTAATGAAAGGTTTTCCGGCAAAAAGATAGTCTTTACGGCGGCCACATGTACTTGGAATTTTATTGATCTTTAATAGATGTTCAAGAAAGCCACCTGAGCGGTCTGGACTGTATTTTTTGCCTCTAATTTATCATGTTTGTAAGAAAGTCACCGAATGTATCGCATTACGGGTCCACGATTTCCCTGGATCAACGCCCAAGCTACGATAATACGATTTGCGTGTGCAAGGTTAATTAAATCGAAAGAAGACAAGTACTCTCTCCCGAATCCTGGGAATAACTGTACTAATAATAATAATAATAATAATAATAATAAATAATAATAATAATAATAATAATAATAATAATAATAATAATAATAATAAATAGTAAACTTTATTTCTGTGGTGGTGGTGTACAAATGTCGCGTCGTTCGTGTACTAATCCTGAGCCCGCGTTTGGAGTCAAACACGTACTTTTTATCGATGCAAGTCACTCGTTCGCTTGAAAATCATAAAGGACACTAATTTCTAGCCTCGTTTTAGCCAGAGCGCCGACCGGTTAGCTCAGTGGTAGAGAACCGGACTACCGTGCGGGAGGTCGCGGGTTCAAACCCCGGCCGGACCAACACTCAGGGTCTTTAAATAATTGAGGAGAAAGTGCTGCCTTTGTAATGATATCTGCAAATGGTTAGACTTTCTAGTCTTCTCGGATAAGGACGATAAACCGTAGGCCCCGTCTCACAACTCTTCATAATTGATTCTGTGGGACGTTAAAGAACCCACGCACTGTTCGGAAAGAGTAGGGGACGTAGTCCCCGGTGTGGTGGTCTATCTCTACTAGAATGTGGTTACGGGGTAGGGATTTGCAGTTACGGGCCTACAGTAATTGGCGCACGCTGTTGTAGTGTCCCTGCCAGGTCTCTGGCGAAGCTAATAAAATAAAATAAATAAAATAGACACTCCCAAATCCAAACGTCGTTCACTCAAGACGAGTAGTTACTCTTTTTACAAATGCTGGAAAAAAGTAAACCAGACATTCCTAAGTGAGGATTTACTCATCTTTAAGATGCTCCTGTCCTCAGAATAAAACTTCCTTGTTTTCAACTCACTGCATCAAACTTAAAATTATAGTATGGACGTTCCGTCCTATTACCATTCTTGAAATCTATCATAAGCTAATAATGTCGGTTGTTCACTTTCTTTATCGTGCGTTCAACCAAGCCCACATCCAGGACATTTCACCCGCGTTCGTTAACGTTACTAATTATCCTCCTGTATAATTCAAGTCAGACTATACGCCCGTTTTTATTGGTCAGTAGCTATTTACTATCGTCTAAATTCAGTCGATAAACTTATTCAAAACTACTTCAGCAACTTGTTACAAACCGAACAAGTTATCGCTTCGGAGAGGACATGAGTTGTGATCCATGATTCGACTGGTTTAAGTTTACCACTCGTATCAGGCCGCGGCAAAAACTTTCTGCCACTTACTTAGAATGTCACAGGAGCCGTAATATAAATGGGGCGAGTTCTGTCTAGCCTACGAGCAGTTCCTCTTTGACGGCTTACTTCGTCGAGCATGGACTCGCGAAATCTGGACGGCCATTTTTCCTCGCGATGGTCTTGTTTTGCTTCAGTTTATTTTGTCGTTTTAGCCTCACTCTCGACGAACTAAGCGGCGAATGAGGGACGGCTCGTAGTCTAATCTACCTCTCACTTTCTTCACAAACTGCCCATTTCCTTGGTTTTCTTTAGTGCTACTAGTTCTTCACCTTCCACTGATTTTTCAGTTTAGAGGGAGTCCATGGTGATTTTAACCCTGGCACTGAGCAACGTGTTGTTTTGTGATTCGTCTTTTGTAGTTGATGCAAACTGGTCTGAATGGGGACCTTTCTCCGTATGCAGCGTCTCTTGTGGTGGAGGAACGAAAAACCGGTCAAGAACCTGTACCAACCCACCACCGAAATTCGAAGGAGCGGACTGTGTTGGGGAAAGTCAAGACATCCAGTCGTGCAACAATTTCCCATGTCCAAGTAGGTGACAGGACCTCATTGATGTTAGATTTAGTTAATGGATTCTTTGTCTCAGTTGATCAGTTATCGTGATTTAGTTGGGTGCTATATTTTTTAGACTTTCCCAAATTCAATTCATAAATTGACTCAGTGGTCTTTCAGAACTGGGAAAGTTGTAATCTTTATTCCCTGAATATAATCATAGAGCGTAACAGGGCAATGAGATGAAATGTCTTTATAGTAGATTAATTAATTAATTAATTAGCCTTCGTGGAGGCGCGTGCCAGATAGATGACGCGTACAAAGAATGCTATTGTCTTTCGCGACATGTACTTGCAGTGCATAGAGTGCTAAAGTGTGACGTCACAAATATTAGAATTTTTGAAAGTATGGGATTTGTTGAGATTTTCAGAAAGAGCAAGATGAAAGATGCTAACTTGCCAAAAATCAGCATTTAAAGGGAAATTGGCTCTGAGATATTAGCACCGTTATGCCTTGATGACTCCATACAAACCCTTCTAAATTTGACTCGGTTCATAACGTTAGGAACTGAGTAAAATTTAGAAAGATTTGTATGGAGTCAGCAGAGCATAAAGGTGTTAATATCTCGCTCTCAAACTGTAAAAAATGCTGATTTTTGGCAAGTAACTGTTTTTGATCGTGTTCTATCTGAATATCCGAACAAATCCCATAATTTCACAAATTTATTTTTTATGACGTCATCACTTGCTACCCAGACTATACTTAAACGTAGTTATTTTTGTGTACTGTTTTGGCAGTCGACGGTAGATGGTCCCAGTGGGGTATATGGGGATCGTGTTCATTGACATGTGGAGACGGAATTCAAGATCGACTTCGAACCTGTACCAATCCTCCACCGGCCTTCGGGGGCAAAAAGTGCTCTGGACCAGATGTTGAAACTAGATTTTGCCAGCAGCTTCCATGTCCAGGTATTTAAACAACAAGGCGACGCTGTTTGTGTGAATTTTTGGTTGCACGTTAAAGTTTGGATGTGCGTTTGCTAGGTGGTAGGTCTGGTAGCTTATAATGTGTAAAATATAACTCGATATTCGGCGACAAGGACTTCTCTCTTCCTTTTCTGAACGCGAGCCAATCGATCATTAGTCTGATATTGTCTGAAAAATCCTTGTGTGAAATCCTATCCGGAAAACGTACTTGTTAGCTTCTTGATTGTCTTTGAAATTTTCTGAAAGATTCAGGAGAAACCAAGCCTACTTTGGCCACTAGCAGCAGTCACTATAAATATATGATCTTGTTGAGTGGGGATGAGGTTTAAACAATACCTCTAAGCGGTTGTTATGTGCTTTTCTCAATGCTAATGTGCAAAGCTGACTTAAATTCTGTAAATTGTTAACAATTATTTGATCACATAGCCAAAGAATATAACATTACCCAAAGTCACTGGCATTATCATGTTTTCACTCATAATTCTCCTATTCATGCATACATACAGCTCATTTCGTAATTTTCGTGTTCTGTCTTTACACGTACGTAGTTGATGGGCGATGGTCTGCCTGGGACAACTGGGGTACATGTTCCGCCACTTGTGGTGGTGGAATACAGAATAGGTCACGCAGCTGTACGAATCCACCACCATCTTTTGGCGGACAAGAGTGCAAGGGAGACAAGCAACGGATCCGCTTCTGCAATGAGCAACCTTGCTCAGGTTTCACAGTTATTCTACTTGCCTACATTAATTAAGGCTTGAGGTGTACTTTAAGGTGGCTCACACCGGTTTCTAGCACTTTTTAGCTCTTGTATTTTGATGGATCATCACTACCGAAAAACACCCCTAACTTTAGCTTCAAGAGAAATAAAACAAAAACGAGCTCGGTGACCACCATTGTTTGTTGTTGAAAAGTAATAAGCATGTCAAGATCCAACATTTTGCAAAATTAAAAAAAAAACATTGTAGGAGTGGATTCAGAGCCACTTTAAATTTTTGAAAATTTAAGGTTGCTCTGAATCCGCTCCTCAGATAATTTTTTTAAGGTTTGCAAACAATTGAGCTCGTTTTTGACTTTTTGTTCCTTAAAGCTAAAATTAGGAGTGTTTTTATAGGTGTTTCTATGGTAACTTATTATGTCGAAAAAGGTTTCGCAACTTGTTCCTTAAAGCTAAAATTAGGGGTGTTTTTATAGGTGTTTCTATGGTAACTTATTATGTCGAAAAAGGTTTCGCAACTTGCTCACCAATGATTGGGCATTTGTTTGATACCAAGACAAAACTGCTGGAAACCGGTGTGAACCACCTTTAAACCTTTCGCTATAGACCCTTCCGTGGGACGTCCGAAATTTAACATCTTACAAACACCTGTCTCGCAGATATAAAAATTAACTGTCTGGAAAAGAACTAAATTTTGACGCTGACTTTGGGACATAAATGGCTTCGACTGAAATCTCTCCAGCGGTACTTTCCTATCATTTATTGTATGAGGTAGTTTTACCTTCTTAGTGCTTTGGTGACGTCCAATGGGTGAAAAGATGTGATCAATTATATCAAAGAACTCGATTTAGTCGTACTTTCCCGAGAACATCGTCGCTGTACAAAATGAATTTGATGTTCTCCTTTGTTGCTCTTGGGTGCTGAAATCAAAGAGAGTTCAACCCTATCTGAACTTTGAACTTGAAAGTTCTAAGATTTTAAAGAGTTAACAAGATTTACTGTACTTCTGGCCTGGGAGTAAATAACGCCCACCGATCTTTCCTTATCTTTGGCTTTGGGTAACAGTGAATGGCAATTGGACCGTTTGGGGAATTTGGAGCAGATGTACAAGAACATGTGGTGGTGGAAGGCAAGGCCGCTCACGGACTTGCACCAGTCCTCCACCTGCTTACGGGGGATCGCGGTGTACAGGACCGAGTAGAGACACTCGATCCTGTAACGAGCAGCCATGTCCAGGTATCTAAGCAGTAAGAATACGTTAAAGAGCATTTTGGGTACTTTAGTAGTCTACCAACATCTTTTCTATACGGAAAGCAGAAACATTTATGGCTTAGAAAAGATTCCAAATGTCCTTAGATGTGCTAGCTTAAACAAGAACTTTCGCTGACTGAGAAAAATCGTGAAAGAAACATAGTAAGCGCAGACAATGTTTTAGTATTTAGTATTAAGTAGATTTAGGCAAAAAGTATTTCGTAATAAAGAAAGATTTGATTATTTGTCAAAAGGACCGATAAGTACCATCTGTTTTTCATTTGTTTCCTGAGCAATGCGTGCAAACATTACTGACATTTAAAGAGTTAAGTAGATTGTCTCAACAGCAATAAAATATGTTATTTGTTGTAGGAATTTGGACCTTTTGGAAAATGGATGACAATGCGAAATATTAACCATTTTATTCAGGATATCCGAATACATCTAGCCAAAATGGTAGCTGGCTATCTTATTAGAATAATGATCGATTGGCATGTTATGCTACGCCCATGTCCTGCTTGGTGATCAGATGCCAGTTATTGGTATATCATCCCAGAGAATACGTCAATCGTCACGTCATTTCGCTCTATTTTTATTTTGCCACTACAAAGATTTTCTACTAGAACATTTGTGAATCCTGTCTTACATTAAAATTATCTTAACATTAATAGACACATAAGTCTATTTTGTATCAACAAATGCCTTGCAATAACTGTTGAAAGTACGAAAGGTTGGGGCAGTTATCTATATATCACTTATATAGCGGTTATCTTCCCATTTTTTTTAGTTAAGATGTCTGTTATTGCACGCACAAATCGCCCAAAAAAATTCTATAAGAACCAATTTAAACAAACGTTATCTGTAATCCACTGTGAAGGAAGGAAATAATTAAGCATCCCACAACGGGAAAATTAAGTCATCTGTGTCTGTATTTATTTGAAGGCGATGGCAGCTGGTCTAGATGGAAACCTTGGGGGCCATGCACTGTAACATGCGCAGGAGGTATCCAGAGGAGGACGAGAACATGTACCAATCCTCCTCCAACTCACGGTGGAAGAGTTTGCGAGGGGAATGGGGAGCAGACTCAATTTTGTAACAACAAACCATGTCCAGGTAGAGTCATCTCGGGAGATCGAAGTTGGGGTTTGGGATTTGAAGTTGAAAATTCTGTACACAAGTGGGCGAGAACGTACTGCCGGAAAGAGATATCGGAAACGAAGGAAAAATGACTACAAAAGCTTCCGTGAGGTTGTTATAGGCCATTTCGGAGTTGCGTAAGGAACTGGGGCGAGTTTCAAATTTTAACCGTATCGATAAATTTGCACCATCACATCACACAGGTTGAAGGAATCCATACAAACGTCTCTAATTTTGAGACTGCGTCCCCCAAAACCATTACCTTCGACAATTCGCAACATAAAGACATTAGACACTTTCAAGACCGCTGTTAAAACTCTTTTTTTTTAATTTAGCAACTCTTTTTTTTTAATTTAGCTTTCAAATAGATTTTTATTCATGTCTTATCTTTTTTACTAGTTTAATGACTAGGCAATCGTTGCCTTTGATTGTGTATACGTTTGCAGTTTTTAACTAATAGTTTCTTATGTTTTTAGTTACTTTTTTAAGGGCCCATTAAAGTATCTTTTGATGCCGTTGCTATGGAAAAATCAATTTGCTATAACTCTGCACATGTATGCTTCAATTGGACCAAATTTGGACAATGCCCATAGGGGGCAAATATGGGCCAGTACATGACGTCATCGGACCACGCCCAATGTCACGTGACCAGAAACAGAAAAATGCATTTTAACTAAATGGCTTAAACCTTTTACCCTCATTTTCTGTACAGTAACAATACAAAAGCCGTTTTGAAGAAATTTAAGCATGCGTTTTGGCTTATGATAAAAAATAAAAAAATTGAGAATGGAATATGTGCTTCTTTGACCACTCTTTTGAGCATAATTTTTTTGTTTTTCATTTTGTCGCAAAACCCATGCTTGAATTCCAAGAAAATATGATGTTCTTTCGAATTGTTTTAAAATCCAGCAACTACAATTATCTCTCGGGGAGAAAAGTCAATTTTTTCGCGGCACCGGAAGTGGCGAGCAAATTTTCAGCGGCCTGGTGCCTAAGCATTGTGGCCAGTCACATCTGTGTTTTGTTTATTCGAATTCACTTTCTTTTTCACAGTCACGGTGTTGTAGATTACTTAAATTACTGTTAACTAGGTTCTCAAGCGAGGCCTGATGTTGTAAGGAGAAGTTGTCCATCACAAGTTTCGAGCTCAATGGATTTTCTCAGGTTCGGAAGGACAGTTCACGGACACAGGTTCACAGGATCGCACAGTTTTATCGCAAGATCGGAGCGGTCAAAAAGGCCGCGGACACAGAGTTTCTTTTGAAGTTTGCAGGTGATGATAGCGCAGTACTAATTTCACTTTGTGTCTCCGCATCTTTGAGATTTCGATTTCCAACCTGACACTGGAAATCTTTTGCTGTCACCTTTTCGAGATTCCCCCATCGACATGCAACCATCGCTGCGGCTTTCTATTTATGTCCTTACGTGGATGACATTTTCAAGCAGAACACTCAAGTTTCAAAAATAAAGGTACGACTCACATGTTGTAAACGTAAAGCAGAAAATTCTGGGGCAGCCAACGACAAGTTTCGGTAGATATCTTTTCGGTGGAGGGTAGTTCGCCTTGGGCTTTCGGTGTCGATTAAAGAGTGCACTCGGCCTAAAAGATTCGCAATGGGGAAATAATGGCCCCTGAGGTTTTCGGAAAGGTCATAATTGCTGTTTTTGGCAGTTAAAAACGTCAGCTAACATTTTCGGAAAGAAAATTATTCGCTAGTAAGTTCGTGGAAAGTTCATTTCAGCCTGAATTTTCTCAAAGGAAGATTTTGTTCCCTAACATTTTCGGGCAATTAAAACTTCAGCTAGGGAGTCCAACAGATGCAATTTTTCTAGCTAACAAAAACATCAATTAAAACAGACTTCAAACACCGTAAGGTACTTAAAAATGCCATTCCACAGCTTTTGGTTGATTTGGCTCGTTGGGTGCCCCTGAAAATCATTTAATAAAAATGTAAACAAAAGGTTTTCGATCTTGTGTTTGTTGCAACGAGCAAAAAAAGGTTACCGGCGACTTGAACGAGCCAGCGACCGGCCGACGCCGAAGAAAGCGCGCGAAAAAATTTGGGCTGACCGGAAGTGAAATTGCACTTGGTTAGCAACCGTGTACCTTAGCAACGAGATACTTCAATGGGCCCTTAACAATATTGTGACGTGCGACTGAATATTTCCATATAGAGGTCTGCGCTATATAAATGTAAATTATTATTAATATTATATACACTTTTAAATGTTTTTTTTACGATTTCTGTGATATTCGTAAAAATAAAAGGCCGGCAAACAAAGTGATAATCACTTCAGTTATTTCCAATAGTAGGTGCATGACTGGATTTTACAGTTGTCACAAATCTTAGAAATATTTTAAAGAGTATATGGTTTGGGGGACGCAGCCCCAAAATTAGAGGCACATGTATGGATTTTGAGCTACGCTCATAGGCTTGGTCTCTGTTCAACCTTAAAGCGTCAAACTTGGAAAACTGTTCAGTCTCTACGCTATATGTGATGGTGTCAATTTATCGATTGGTTAATATTTGAAACTCGCCCCAGTCCCCTGCGCAATAATCTTAATTAGTTTCCTAACGTCGGTGCAGAGCCATCGATATCAACAACGACGACTACACTTAACTTTATTTGCACGACTATAACTTCTTACAGTATTGCAAAAGCATACAACATAACAAACTAAAGAAGACAAAGAAAACACAAACAGCAAAAAAGAAATATAATATGCAATAAAGGAATAACAATTAAGGTACAACAACCTGAATTGATAATCAGTCACTGCGTCAATTGAAGCATTATAAATAAAATGAACCTCGTCAATAAATTCTAACAAAGTAATAATCAAAATTCGTGAATTATTTTTAAGCTTCTACTGTGGATATAATAATTGTTTGATATTTGGTAGGTGGTATTCTATTTTCCTGTAAAGCCTGTCCCTAATAATTGAGTGTTTAGGACAGTGGAACATTTCATCTCCAATTTGATTTGAACCACAAGTAGGAAAAATTCTATTAATTCTCGTTATTTATCATATTTACCAGTTTCAAACTAGCTGTTGACATAGCTGCGAGCTGTTTCGTTTTAAAAGATGTGAGGAGTGATTTCAATCGCATTTCATATTTCGTGACAGACCAATCTCGCTTTCATGTTAGCGCCAGAGTTCACTTTCAGCATATGAAATTTGTGCGAATAATATTGATCCTGAATTTTTCAGTGGACGGGAACTGGACTGAATGGAGACCATGGCGCAGATGCTCAGCGACTTGTGGGGGAGGAGTACAGGATCGCTTCCGGTCCTGCACCAATCCCCCACCGGCTTATGGAGGAGCTAACTGCATTGGAGAAAGGAGAGAAGCTCGTGAATGCAATAAAATTCCATGTCCAGGTACCTAATTTTGTGTTATTGGCTGATAGGGTAAGTTGGCCACCTTAAAGAGATTCCCATGCTATACGAACGACCGCGCAAAAATTGAGAAGAGAGCAAAAAATGTAGGACGGAGGAGGGGGTGGGGAACAGGCCAGAACACAGTAAAATCTGTTCGAATGGGAACGCTTGCAACGCAAGATATCTCAACTCAGGCATCGTTTACAAGGACGTGGTTTAAAATCGACGCTGTTTCATGACTTCGAAACCGCACCAAAAACGACACGGTTTGAAGTGTTTACACGGAACCTATGCAACCGTTTACGTCATGGTGATCTCGTTCTTAGGCATTCGTCTGGAAGCATAACACCGTCCAAAAAGTTGTTTCCCCAAACACGAATTCTCCCAGGCCGAATCCAGAATTGTCGTTTTGCTTTTCTCTTCGTTACTTTGCAGCGTATCGACGAAAAAGTCAACATTTCAAGACGTCTCTGCCTGTTATTACGATATGCCTCTCGGTTTAAGGAGAGTAAAATATATGAAAGCTGAAAAAGCGAACTTAAATTGTGATTGTGCAACAAAGCGCTGCACTCCGTGCGAGGTTTACCATATTTACCCTTGGCGAGCCGGCCAATTTCGCACCAAAATAAGTAACCGTTTTTAAATCGATGCGGTTTCGCCGTTTACAAGACCAATGAAACCGGTACCGTTTTGAAAACGCTTCATGCACTTTTGAAAGCGTTTTCAAAACAACCAGGTTCTGATAACGAACTCGACCGGCGCCTTGAGACCGATGCGGTTACAAATGAAACCGCGTCCTTGTAAACAGTATCTTAGCTGGTATGATTCTAGCCTGCCATGCAGTCGAAGGAGAAGGGACGAAATGCAACTCTACCCCCCCCCCCCACCCCAAACAAAAAAAATGCTTTGTGACTCATGATTGTGAATAAATGTATTGAGCCACGTTACCTTTCATTAATTTATTAACATTACATTTGAAATACAACAGCAACTCCAATGAATTTAAACCCTCGCTAAAACTAATTGTCTTTCGTTTCCCTTATAAGTTGGAGCTGGCTGAGGCCCTCTGTATGCCATGAGTCCCTCTTACTTGTTTTGACTATTTCTGCTATAGTTGACGGCTCCTGGGCGAGGTGGCGGCCGTGGGGCACATGTTCCGTGAAATGCGGAGGAGGAAGACAGACCAGAACAAGGGACTGTTCCTTTCCACCTCCCGCTCATGGTGGCAGGGATTGTTTTGGAAGAGACAGGGAAGTCCGCCGTTGCAATGCACAACCATGCCCAGGTAAAGGCCTACCAGCATGAGAATATTTTTTAATCATTTCCTGGTCAGCGATTGCATGTTGCTTCATCGCTTAAGAGGGGTTCTTGAAACGTATAAAAAAAACAATGAGCACCTGGAAAGCACTTGCCAGCAACCCTAACTGAAAGGTCACAAGGAAGTCATCTATGACTATTAGAGACCTTAAGATCGAGGTTTGGCCATCTTACCGCAAACGGCAAACCGCGGTTTGCCGGGAAATGCCGAAAAAACTCAATCTTAAGGTCTCTAGTATTTCCTCTCAAACGTGGGATTGTGATGTTTTAGGGTGCAAAAAACCTTGCGGTAAACCACTTACCTCTAGAGCGCGGTCTAGCCGTACAAACGTGAACCTCAAACCGCAAACCTGACGGCAAGGCACTGGTCACGTGACTTCTTGACGTTCGCGGTTCGCGGGAAAAGCCGAAAAACCTCAATCTTAAGGTCTCTATTATAGATCACCATACTCGGCATAATAAATAGCATCAAAGGAATTGGGTCCGATTCAACTGTTTCCCTCCACGTTTGAGAGGAAATACTACTTTATAGAACTCTTTCGCCTATTAATTATCGAATTCTTTTTCATAGAAACGTAATTTTTAAAACGATTTCTCAGATAAAATAGAAGTGAACGAATGAATGAAAACAAACATGACGGCCGGCTATTTGTTACCCGCGAATCTTAAGTCCCGAATATGGGCAGACAGCTAACGTGAAACCATTAACCGCAAACCGCGGTTTGTCGTTTGCGGTAAGATGGCGAAACCTCGATCTTAAGGTCCCTATTTATGTTAAGTTCACTTCAAAGGGCAACAATAAGAAGCATCATTAACAAGTACCATCCAGGTGCTAGAATGGACAAAAACTTTGAAAATAAAGTATACTATGTGTAAAGAGGGGAAAAACGCTAAGTACCTTTTACTAAGTGCTTGGCTATTATTCATTAGTCGACGGCAACTGGACTGCATGGAGACCCTGGGGACCATGTTCACGAACGTGCGGCGGAGGTACACAGAGAAGATCTAGATTTTGCACCAATCCTCCTCCAGCGTACGGAGGACTAACGTGCTCTGGGGCGAGAAGTGAAACAAGGTCGTGCAAAGAGGATATTCCGTGTCCAGGTAAATGTTCAAAAAATGTCGATTTATTGATTTTTCATCGATTGGCACATGACTTTTTCACTCGTTTGTCCATTTATGCACTCGTTTTCTCCTTCTTTTGAATTGGTTCATTCCTCTACTCTTCTAGGGCCCGTTTCTGGAAAGTACCGGTAACTTAAAGGGCCCGAAACCACATTTTGAAATCAAAATCTCAAGAAAAGTAGGGTGTGCTCTAACCTCCAATGAAGTTCATTTTGTTTTTTTTAGCTGATAACTTTACTGTATAATTTTCAAAACTTTCGAAACTCCCATCTGGAATGGAAAACAAAACAGCTTAACGGGCCCGGTAATCACCGGGAACTTCGAGAAATGGGCCCCAGCTGGTCACAATTTTGTATTGGCTACTTCCGCAATCAATCTTTTTATATAGCACTATAGTTTAAATCCAAGTTAAAATTTCTCCACTAATCCTTTTCCCCAGTTCCTGGTGGTTGGACCCAGTGGGGTCGATGGGATGCTTGTTCAGTGACGTGTGGATCAGGAGTACAGTTTAGGAGTAGAACTTGTACCAATCCTCCGCCTTCTAACGGTGGAGCGGAGTGCTCGGGGCAGACTAGACATATTTATTACTGTTACAGAAAAGCTTGTCCAGGTAAGCAAACAAACAAACACAAAACAAAAAAACGAAAGCAAAACAAGCAAGAAATGAAACAAAACAAAACAACCCCAAACTGTCATTGCGTTTCCAATTTTTGTGTCTCTACAGAAATCCCCGCCCAACATAAAGTGAAAAAAAAAAAAAAAAAAAAAAAAAAGGCGACGAGAAATGTTTATGCCATACTAAATGAGTGCTGTGAATAAACAATTTGTCGATACTTATTTACATTAAGCCCTGGCCAAACGAACTCGAAAGTAGACGTAAGTTTTCAACTTGTGTCTACTTGAGATACCGTTTGGCCAGGACGTGCGTGCACTTGCGTTGACTTGCGATGACTTGCGATGACATGCGCCGTTTGGCCACCCAACCCAAGTCAACGCAAGTTGAGCGACGTCCATTCATTGTTATAGCAACCTATTAGCCAATGAAATACGGGAAATGTAGTCTTGAAATGGTTTTTCTTTGCCACTTGCCTGTACTTGCGAGGAAACTTGCGAGTCCGTTTGGCCACCCAACGCAAGTCTCTATGCAAGTTGAGCTTGCGGCTACTTGCGACATTTTGCGATTCCGTTTGGCTAAGGCTTTACACTCACAGCGAGCTGTTGAACAAGCTTAAAACGTTTCGACGTGAAGGGTTCCTGAGATTAAATTCCGATACTCGTATTTTTTTTTCGTATTTTAGGGGTAGATTATTCTAACAGTTTAAAACGGCAGGCCTAAGGAGGACTGGATAAAAAAAAAAAGAAAAATGGAACTCTGTTACTCCTTTCTCTCTCTTGCAGTTGATGGCAGTTGGTCATCTTGGGAACGGTGGGGAAGATGTTCAAAGACATGCAATGGGGGAACAAAGAAACGTTACAGAAGTTGTTCCAGACCCCCGCCTTCCAATGGTGGAAGAGAATGCCCAGCTGGCGGCGAGGTGGAAGCAGTAAGGTGCAATACAGTCCCATGTGCAGGTAACGGTTTTACTCAATTGATGTAATGGCGGGCCCGACTTTCGGACTTTTGCATACGACTATCTTCTGCGACATTGGAAAATAATTGCATGGTGTGCGGTTTAGTCTGGGTTCGGGACCCTAAACAAGCAAGCCTGATAGAAGATTGTTCCAAATGATTCAAGGGTGGCTTCCTTTTAGATTACCAATTCTTTATGGTTGAAATCGAAATTTGTCGGAAAATAGGTAATGTTTTGAAGAAGTTAAAATTTGCCGCTGTTGAAAATTTCCTGTAGCTGACTTTTAATTACTCCCTTCCTTTAGGCGTAACATAACCATATGCAATATTTCGATATCTTCTCTTGAATAAACGGATATTCTTTTCAATTGTGTTGCAGTGGATGGAAAATGGGGCCGGTGGGACAGTTGGAGCTCTTGTTCCGTAACCTGCGGAAATGGAGGGAAAAGAACGAGGACTCGAAAATGCGACAGCCCCCCTCCAGCGCACGGAGGAAGAAATTGTTATGGTCGCAGCACACAAGTGGTGAGGTGCTCAGTTCCTACGTCATGTGGAGGTAAGCTTGCTGCAAAAGTTTTTTTTAAAGTTTGATCTCCTTATGGCGGGTTGATGTTCAGTTCAGTTTTGACTCGCTTGACAACAATAACAATAGCAATGATTAGAGAGCTTGAACAACGACGACGACAACGGCAGCGTAAAACGTCAATTCGAAATGTAACTTCACGTTATTGTAACTCTTTCGCAATTTTTCCAACTTGTTTCACTTGGAAAATACTGGCGAACTATCCTGAAGATAAGTTAGTAAAAACGGCATTGAAGTTGGGAAAAAGAAGGAAGAGTTCACCGTCATACGCTCACGTTCTCCACAAAACCTAAAATTTGGTCATTTCAAGTTGTTGTTTTGCTGAGGACGGCAAAGAAATGTACCAAAATGTAAAACGCACTTGCAGAGCGATTGGTTTTGCTCGTTAAGCCTATTTTTCTGTGGCGTTCTCGTTGCTGACACCGTCCTCGTTGCTTAAGGCCCGGGCAAACGGCTTCAACATTTTCTTGTGGTATATGAGCTAGGAAGAATTAAAGAAAAGAGAATTAAAGGTTTTAAAATGAATAGGGAAGTGCAGTAAACCTATTATTTATTTTCTGAAATTCAGCCATGTTTTATGACGTCACTGGCCCCCAGCAGCTCCATTTGATTATATGTATCCCATAAAATTACCACTTCCCCATTGTACTACGATGTGGGTATGAGTTTGCTTGTACTTCTGAGGGCATCGATTCAACTTCCATTCAACATGTTTCAACACGGTTGAAAGGGGGTGCCAAACGGTCTCGACATTGCTGTTCAACAAAATCGAATGGATGTTGGAGCAAAAGCTAAGGACGTTTGCCCGAACCTTAACACCATTTCATTGAACAAAAAGATATTGTTGTCCTCAGTCTTATCTTATAACAGTCAAACGGTCGTCCAAGACGTTTAAAAGATGACGTGACTCTAGCTTGCAAGAAAAGAAAGAGGAATAGAACTTAATACGTACTTGTTTAAGCTGGAGCTTAATCCATTGCTAGACGCTTTTTAGTCAATCGCAGACAGTCGAGAATAGTTGAATTATAAACCGTCGTATTATGACTTGTCATCCTTATTCAGCCCCTCTTGCAGCAATGACCTTTCTTTTCAGGGATACTTTATGCATGTCTAAAATAAATAAATAAATAAATAAATAAGTAATAATAATAATAATAATAATAATAATAATAATAATAATAATAACAATTATATTAGTGCAGGAAGCAATTTATAGCACTGAGAACGTACATGATAAGAACAATAACAATGATAATGATAAGACATTCGCAAATAAATTTGTATTTCTCTTTTGTAGTGAAGTGCAAGTTACCGTTGGACTTTGCGATCATGGTGGATACCTCAGGAAGCATATCAAGAAGAAATTTCCGACTTCTTTTGCGTTTTATTAGGAGCATCTTGATTGGTTTTGAAATATCGGAGGATCTGACACACATTGCTCTTATTGAGTACAGTACTACGGCTTCTGTTCAACTTAAGTTCAATGATTTAACTGGAAGAAAACTTGACAGATACAACGTAAACATGAGAGTCAGTAACATTCCACACAGAAGAGGCTCTACTTACATCGACAGGGCTCTGCGTTTAGCAAACGAGCAGGTCTTTACTTATGAGGCTGGAATGAGAGATTACGTGAAAAAGGTAAGCATCATTTGGCCCAATTACATGTTCGAAATAAGAACTTGAATCTTGCTCGTTTGTTTGTCGTTCTTGCTACTAAGTCGCTCTCTCCTATCATACACCTGGAAGGTTGATTAACCAGCTTCCCCTCTCTCATATCACGCAATTCAGTCGAGCCTCCCATAAGCGACCACGCTTACGGGAGGAGGTCGCTTATGAGAGGTCAGACCACAGGGGTCTACATTTTGGGTCATTATAGCATGTGGTAATAGTAGAGATTTACTCCGTACGCTGATTTCTGGACACAACAAGAAATCGATAGCTTGGCTGAAAGCGAAGTTCAAGAGCCTTGGACTAAAAAGGGAACGCATTACAGCTTGATTCAATATACGACATGTCCAACCGATTTATAAAATGGTTCGATTTTGTGTATTTTTAGGCTGTTGAATTTTTGTCGGCATTAGAAAGTCATGAAAATACTAATTTCAATCCATTTTAGTTCTCCCTTAGCGCAAATGTGACAGCTAACAAATTTACGCC